>RJWT010005429.1:0-31019 GCA_004365215.1 Cuniculus paca | reverse complement strand
ACAAAATATATAATTGCAGCCATCGAGGATGTCCAATTAGCTTGTTTAGAAACCCTGTATGGCTTTCATTGTTTGTTTTGATTGATTTTACTCTATTCTGTATGGTTTGATTATAATATGTCTGAAGGTGTAGGCAACTATTCTGAAGATAACAAATATTATGGTAGCCAATGCTGTTTTGCTAATATCTTGAAATTCTGTATTGCTTACATTGTTTTGCTTTGTTTTGTTTTGTTTTGTTTCTACTGTTTTAGTTTGTTGTATTTTGTTTGATTTTACTTATCCCTGATGGGATGGGCAGGTATACTGCAGATAACAGCCATTATGGTAGCCTTATCGATTGCTTTTTACCCTGTTTAAAAGTCATGTACCATGTTCATTGCCTTGTTTTGATTGACTTTACTCTGTTTTGTTTTGTTTGATTGTATTCTTTTCAAAAAAAAAGAATAGTAACTTTGATTTTAGTATTTTGATGTCTATAATAAATCCTGTATGTAGTTGAAACAACTCAAATTTATAAACTTTAGTCACTGACACTCATTTATGACTTACCAAAAATAACACATACTTGGTTGCTGTTTTAAAAAAAAAAGAAATCTTTCTTTTCATGATTGCTAACCACAATCCTGTCTTCTGTATTTGATATTCTGTCCTCACATTGGCTCATTCTGCTGTATATACTTTCAATGAAATTTTAATCTCCTGGAGATCCTGTTTGAATCATGGATTCCATTTCTTCCTATGTTACGCATTTATGGACTCCATTTACCTAAGCTCTTTTTTTTTTTTGTTTTACCTACAGTCACTAAGCACTTCTTTCATTGTGGTCACTATCTCTATAATCTGAGAAATTATTTCTGATTTGTTTTTTTTTTTTTTTTTTTTTGCGGTACTGGGGATTGAACTCATGACCTCATGCTTGCCAGGCAGGTGCTTACACCACTGAGCTAAAAATCCCCAGCCCTTCGATCTGATTTTTTTTCTAGAGCTTTGTTCATCAGCTTTGTTACCTCCACTGTTACCACTTCAGAGAGTCAGGTGATGGCTTTTGAATTGTTCCACCTCATTGTCCCCTGGTTTTGCCTTTGGTGAGCTGGAAGTCTGCAGTTGCATCTTCTTCTTCTTTTTTTTTTTTTAATTCCCAGGTCGATGTTTGTGAATTACTTGTGGCATGTACCTTTATTGCTAGTATTTAGAACACTTAGGAAATGACTACTTCTCAGAGATGTATTCCAGCTTGCTTTTAGATTTTGAATCTGTTGCAAGATCTGACCTCTTCTATTTATTGGAGATGAGAAGTTGCTGCCTGCTTGGCCCAGCCCCTGATTCTTTGGCACTGACCCATAGTATTATTTATGACCCTTAGGCAGTCTCAGTCTTGGTATACCAGGAAGAAAAACTGATTAGAACAATTATGTCTCCTTGACTGAAGTAGTACAATCAGCAGTAACCCTGGCATCAAACACAACCTAGAAGCAGAAACTGTGATAACTATTAATTTGCCAACTATTAATTTGTCACCTAGGAACTAGATTTGTGGTTATACAACAAAATCTAAAACAAATAAAAAAATTGTATACAGGAAATAAGCCCTCAATGTGGCAATTTTACCCACAGGGCAGAAAATTTAAAAGGTAGGGGTGTGTGTGTGTGTGTGTGTGTGTGTGTGTGTGTGTGTTGGGGGGAAATAGAGAAATAGAAGAAGAGGAGATCAAAGTAAGTCTGGAGGACAAAGGAAGATTGCTCAAATTTTGGGAAACTGGTAAAGATGACAAGGGGAAAAGAGAAGGAAGAAATAAAAGCAAGAACAAAAAAGTACAGCAAAAAAACTGAAAAGCATGTTCACCTAAAAACTAACAAGAAAAAAAAAAAGAAGAAGGAGAAGAAGAAAAAAAAAATATGAGAAGTCCACTTGAAGATGTGTCTCTGCTGTCACTGGTAGACAAGGTGAGCAGACAGACTCCAAATCCAAGTTGATTAATCCCAAAGAGCCAGCCGTTGATTTATGGCAGGGTAGTGGATAATCCCAACAAACCTGCACCTTTAGTTTCACTTACGTTCAGGCTGGTTTCTGGCAGTAAGGCTCTGTTTCTTGCTGGCTTGAACTCAACTCCCTCACCTCTTGCTGGCTCGAATTCAACAGCCTCACCCTGACACTGGGAGTCACTAAATGGAACTGGCTCGCTCCTGTTCTGAATTCTGAGTTCAGTTGGCTCCTCTCCAAGATGGCTATCACTTAATTGCTGTCTCCTGGAGGATGTCTGAACCAAAATAATTCACCAGCCACTTCATCTACTGCTCTGTTCCACTGGTGCATTTCTCTGTGGAGTCCTCTGAGGTCACCAGTAGTCACCATGTATCTGCAGGTTTGAGCTGCTTTCCCATGCAGTGAGTCTGGGCTAAGGTAGAAAGCACCACCTGCCACCACCTCCTGCTTCCTCAAAAACTCTTTGCTTTCCCCGTGGCCTTCAGTTCTTGCTTCAGATCCTTCCTGCATCCTGGGGACCCACTTCCCTTCATCTCACATTGTTATATTCCAGCGTCTGAACATCAAATCACAGAAAGGCATTTTATTTGCTGCTCACCACTCTGCCATCTTCTCAGAAGTCTCCAAACATCTTTCTTTAAAATTAATTTTATTGGTACACTTTTTTTTTTTGAGACAAGGTCTTACTATATAGTTCTGACTGGCCTTGAACATTGCTATGTAGCCCAGGGTGGCCTCAAACTCACAGTAATCCTCCTATCTCAGCCTCCGGAGTGCTGGGATTGCAGGTGTGCAGCATCACACCTGACCAGCACACTTTTGATGCACATAATGATCACATTCATCACAGGGAATTTGTACCTGTACATAGTATATCTTGATTTTTCTTTTCTGAAAATCTGAAGGTAGTCCATTTTTCTCTGTTACTGAGTAAGCAACTTTCTTTGGGAGCATCTCTTTCTCAGATTGAGTACAATAAAAATAACATGCATAAATAAAAAAATACTGTGCAATGACAAGATTTGTGTTGTATCTGCTGGGAAGGAATTGGTTAGTAACATCATTTTGACAGTCTGACTTGTGGCTCTTCTATCTCATCCCATACCAGAACAGTCCTTTGTGGTTTGTGTCTTTGATTTACTAATATGATTAGTAAAATTTATAGACTTCCTGTTTACTGATGCATTTCTATAGTATTCCTAGAATGATTCCCAACTGACCTCTGCTATCATTTTAATATCTTGATGTGTTGTCTTTGCCAGTGGATATATTTAGAATTTTGGTGTCAGTATTCACAAGATATAGGTCTATATATTCCTTTTTATGTTTTGTCAAGTTTGGTATTGAAGTTTGTATGAATTGGAAAGCTTTATCTTTTTTTTTTAGTTTCAGAACAGATTAAATACCAAAAATATATTTATTAAACAAAATATATTAATATTGAGCTAAATTCTAAGTAATCAGTGGTAAACAAAACAGATATGATTCGTGCTGCCTTAAAATTTGATTTATTAAGGAAAAAAAGACATTAGTTAAGTCTGGGCTACAAAGTGAGTTCAAGACCTGCCTGAACAGCATAGCGAGACCCTGTCTTAAAAAGACAAGGGCCAGGGATTTAGCTCAGTGGCCTAAGCACCTGTCTGGCAAGCACGAGGTCGTGAGTTTGATCCCTGGTACCAAAAAAATAAAAAAATAAAAAAAGATATTAGTTAAGTAATTATAAATAATGATAAGTACTCTGAAAGAAAAGGCAAGGTCCTTTGAGAAAATAATTGATCTGTAGATTGTATTGTTTGAATAAATGGATTATTGAATATATATGCAATAAAAGTTAATTCTTTTTAAAATAAACATAGATTGAGGATTTGGTATGATACTAAGTCTATAGTAGTAGATACATATGCAAAATGGAGTATTCATAATTACATAAATTAAAATATATAAATAATGACAAAATAATAGCTACCATAATTGGGGTGTGTGTGTGTTTTCATGTGCTAAGAAAAGCCAAGGACCCTTCATATGCTAAGGTCATGTTTTACCATTCAGCCCCAGTGGTATGTGTATGTGTGTGTGTGTGGTGCTGAGGATCAAACCCAGGGCTTTGTGCATGCTAGACAAATATTCTACTGAGCTACATCCCCAACCCTGGTGGGGGGCACTTTTTTTAATTGAGAAAATTAAGACTTAGGTTAAGTAAATACTTCCATTTTAACATTTCCAATTATTCATTCCCTTGAAAGTTTTTCTAGTATTCTAGAAAAATAATGATACAAGTCTACAAAGATCGAGAGGAAGAGTGAGAAGACAAGTGAAATCAGTATTTGGAAAGCTAGAAAGGAGATATACCAGTAATAAATGACTCGTGGGTAGATTTGAGAATGCCAAAAGCTGAAGACAGGTAGACCAAGAAGTAAGCTGTTCCTGCTGTATTTTCTTGTCCACTGACAAGAAATGCATTATTTTTACATTAATATTACTTTATTTTGACTGCTTTGTAATATGTGAAATAAAGTAGGGAGGCTTTATATTTGTTCTTTTTCAAAATTGTTTTGACTATTTTGAATCCTTTGAATTCATGTTAAGTTTTAAAATCAGGTCATCAGTTTCTGCAAACAGATTGTGTTGAATCTAGCTTAATGTATTTTAATATACTTCGGCAAAAGTCTAAAAACTGGGCTGTGGTATTATTTATAAACAGACTGGTGATGGGGAACATAAGATGCTTTTAAAAAGAAAAGAATACTTTTTCTGTCTGGAGAACATTTTTAGTGTTCTAGAAGAATTTCAAACTGAGATATAATGATTGATAAGCAAAATTTAAGTGGAGACCATTTTAACTTCACAAAAATGAAACAGTGTAGGAAAGGAACTTGACTACTAATTATGACTTTGTCATGATTACATATACAATTAGTGAAATTTGAGTACTGATATAATAGCGATGTACTATAGAAGAATATGATGGAGAAGCATATGGATCTGGGGAAAGTTATTTTTCATTAAAGGAATGTCTAAAATTTATATTAGTATTTTATTGAGTAACAATTATTCCAGAGCATACAACTGAAGTTGAAGGTGGTTGGCAAATGATGTCTGGTGCATAATAAGCACCCAACAAATATTAACCATTGTTATCATTAATACCAATAGCTTCCTTGCTAATAAATACTACTTCATAGGATTACATTCATCATGAGGAGTTGGTCCAGGTACATAATACATCTTCAATCTTTTTACTTTCCTCTGCCCTCCCTTTCATTCCTCCCTTCAGCTCTAGTTCTTCTTCCCATTTGCAAAGGATCTATCTCCTAATTTAGTTATATCTGTCTTTTATTTTGCTCTTTAAATTATTTGTAATTTGAGTTTCTCATATAAGAAAAACTATGCAGTATTTGATTTATTTCACTTAACATTATGGTCTCAAGGTACATCCATTTTCCTACAAATGGCTCAAGTTTATCTTTCTTAATGACTGACCATGTTGTATATAATTAACCATTTTCTTTATCCATTCATTTGTTGGGCATGTGGACAACTTCCAAGATTTAGCTATTACGAGTTCTGCTGCCATAAACGTGCATATTCATGTATTACTGAAATATGATGTCTTTAACTCTTTCAGGAAGATATCTAGAAGGAAACTAGCTGGGTAAAATGGAATTTCTATTTTTAGTTTTTTGAGGAATCTCCATACTGATTTCCCAAGCGGTTATACTAATTTACACTCCCACCGACAATGTAAAAGAGCTCCTTTTACCCTCCAGCCTTGCCAGAAGTTGTTAATATTTGACTTGTTGGTAATAGGCATTCTTTCTGGAGATGGAATTTCAGTGTTGTTTTAATTTGCATGTATTTCATGGCCATTGATATTGTACATTTTTAAAATGTATTTATTGCCTGAGTTCAATCCCTGGTACCAAAAGAAAAAAAGAATGGCATGTGTTTATCACCCATTTGTACTACTACTACTGTGAGGTATCTATTCATTTCACTTCATGTTTTGATTGGATCTCTTATTTTGGGAGGGATCTAATTTTTTAAATTCTTCTGGTTTGTTGTTGCTGTTGTTGTTCCTTCTACCATGACCACTAGACCTAGTAAATTCAGCTATATAGCAGAATACAAAATCAACACACAAAAATCCATAGCATTCCTATAAACCAACAATGAACTCACTGAGAAATTAGGAAAATTCAGTAGCACCAAAAAAATTCAATACTTAGGAATTAGCCTAAGGAAGTGAATGGCCTCTACGACAAAAACTATAGTACAGTACTATGTAAAAGGAAATTGAAGAGGACATTAGAAAATGGAGGGAATCACTGTTCCTGGATAGGAAGAGCCAGTATAGTCAAAATAACCATACTTCTAGAATGATATATAGATTTAACACAATTCCAACTAAAATACCAAGAGTATTCTTCGCAGAACTGGAGAAAATAGTCCTAAAGTTCATGTGGAATCAGAAGAGACCCAAAACAACAAAAGTAGTCCTGAGTAACAAGAACAAAGCCGAAGACATTACCATCTTGGGGTTCAAGTTGTATTATAAGTTACACGTTGTATTACAAGTTGTATTAAAAGCAGCATGGTACTGGCACAAAAACAGACATGAGGATCAGTGGAACATAATAGAGAATGCACAAACAACCACAAGCATATTCAATTATTTGATCCTTGGCAAAGAAGACAAAAACATACTCTGAGGGAAAAGTTAACCTCTTTAATAAATGGCATTGGGAAAACAGGCTATCTGTATGCAAAAGATTGAATCTGGATCCATGTTTCTCACCATGTACTAAACTAAAATCAGAGTGGATCAGATAACTAAACGTTGAAGCAGAAATACTTAATCTGCTGGACAATAAAATCAATAAAATTGTTGAAATCATAGGTAGAAGCAGGGACTTTCTGAACAGAACCCCAGTTGCACAGGAAAGTACCAGGAATCAACAAATGGGATCATATCAAGTTAAAAAGATTCTTCACAACAAAAGAGCCAACAGAGTGAAAAGAAAACCCACAGAATGTAAAAAGAATTTTTGCCAGCTATTCCTCAGACAGGGGACTAATATCTAGAATAAAGAACTCAAAAAAGCTGGACCTCCCAAAGTAAAAGACCCAACCAAAAAATGGCCAAGTGAAATGAATAGGTATTTCACAGAAATAGTGCAGATGACCAATAAATACATGAAGAAATGTTCACCACCTCTGAATATTAGAGAAATGCAAAGTAAAACAATACCCAGATTCCATCTTACTTTCAGAGAGAATGGCCATCATCAAGAAATCAAATAACATGCTGGCAAGGCTATGGGGAAAAAGAAACCCTTCTTTGTTGTTAGGGAATATAAACTAGTACAACCATCATGGAAATCACTACAAAGATTCCTCAAAAAACTAAAACTAGAGATCCCATTTTACCCAGCTATTCTTCTAGGTATCTTCCTGAGTTAAAGATATCACGAGATACATATCTATGATAGCTAAATTTTGGAAACAGCCTATATGTCCATCAGCAGATGAATGAAGAAAATGTGGTATGTATACACAGTGGGATATTACTCTGCCCTAAAGAAAGATAAACTTGAGTCATTTGTAGGAAAATGGATGCACCTTGAGACCATAACGTTAAGTGAAATAAATTAGACACACAGCCGGGCGTGGTGGCTCACGCCTGTAATCCCAGCACTCGGGAGGCAGAGTTGTGAGTTCGAGACCAGCCTGGGCTACAAAGTGAGCTCAAGGCCAGCCAGAACGGCATAGTGAGACCCTGTCTCAAAAACACCAGGGCTGGGGATCTAGGGGATCTAGCTCAGCGGCCGCAGGCGCGAGGTCATGAGTTCAATCCCCGGTGCCACAAAAAAAAAAAAAATTAGACACAGCTTAAATATCACATGGCTTTTCTTATGAAAACAAATTATAAATATAGAGCAAAATAAAAGGTAGAAAATAGGAAGTAGGGAGATAGACCTTTCTCAAATGGGAAAGAATCTAGTGATGGAGGGGGAGGGAAAGGGGATGAAAAAAAGGGTTAAGATACGATACGTGCATGTACCAACTCCACACAAAGAATGTAAATATCACGTTTTACAAATATGTGCTAATAAAAATGGTGTTTACTATTGATTTGTCATAAATGGCTTATATTAGATTCAGATAAGGTCTTTATGTACCTGTTTTCTTCAGGGTTTTTATCATGATTGGATGTTAGATTTTTGTCAAAGGCTTTTTCTGTGTCTGTTGAGATGATCATATGATTTTTGTACTTCTGTGTAAGTGATGTTTTACATTTATTGATTCACATACATTGAACTATGCTTGAATCCTCGGAATGGAGCCTTTGGTCATGATATATAATCTTTTTAGTGATTTTTGCATTTTACGTGCCAATATCTTTTGCATCTATGTTTCTTAAAGAAATAGGCCTGTAGTTTTCATTTTCAATTGAGTTCTTTCAAGTTGGGTTGTTTTTTTGTGTGTGTGTACTGGGAATTGAACTCAGGACTTCGTGCTTGCCAGGCAGGCACTAGGGCACTGAGCTATATCCCCGGCCCTTCAATTGAGTTTTTATCTGGTTTTGGAATCAAGGTAATGCTAGCTTTCGGAAATGAGTTTGGTATTACTTGCCTTTAAATGTCATTAAAGAGTTTGAGAAGAATTAGTGTTAGATCTTCCCTGAAGTTCTTGTAGAATTCATTGGTGAATCCATTCAGTCTTGTGTTTTTCTTAGTTGGTAAGTTTTTAATTACTGCCTCCATTTTCTTTCTTGTTATTGAACTGTTCAATTTTGGTAATTCGTACATGTTTAGGAATCTATCCATTTCTTCTGGAGTCTCCAATTTATTGGATACAGGTTTTCATGGTAATTATTAATAATTTTCTGGATTTGGCAGTGTTTGTTGTGATTTTGCCTTTTTCATTTTAATTGCATTAATATGGCAATTAATACGGCCTTTCTTTCCTTCTTTTGGTAAGTTTGGCTAAGGGTTGCTGGGAACCTGGCCAAGATCCCAACTGCCTGTAAGAGGGGTACGGCAAAAGGATGAAATAAGACAGAAACAAATTTAGTAATGCATGACAGGTGGGCTGGGGAGGTCAGTGCCTCAGGATGGGCAGAGACAAAGACCCTCGAGCTAACCACTATTTATTGGGTACACAAAATAATAAAAGGGAGTATTGGATGATTCAGAGGGTAGTAGTGATCTTATACTGATAAGGATCTTATGTTGAAAAGGATTGTAGGATGAGATAGCAGGTTTATAAGAAGTTTGTCCTTTCTTCAGGTGAAACTTTTTTTTTTTTAGCTATGCAGTTCTCAGGGAACCACTGTCTTCAGCTGATGTAGTCTTGCCCTGGGGTGTCACAATATCACGGGACCATTGAGGCCTCCACTGTGACTGGAGGCACACAGAGTTGTTTCCGCATACCATAATATAGTTACCATATGCTTTTTCCCTGAAAATTGTGTAGAATGACCCTTGACAAGATTTTGTTTATGCTTCACAGAACCAGCTCATTGATTCTTTGTGTTTTTTTGTTTTTGTTTCATTAATTTTTGCTCTCGAATTTATAACTTTTTTCCTTGTACTAGTTTTGGGTTTCAGTGGAATCAGATTGTTTTTCTAAGACTTTGAGGTGAATCATTAGGTTATTTGGGCTTGCTCTGTTTTTCTAATGGGAGCGTTCACAGCAATAAAATTCCTTGTTAGGACTGCTTTCATTGTCTCCCACAGGTTCTGGTATGTTGTACTAGTGTTGTCATTTGATCCCAGAGCTGTTTAATTTCTTCATGACCCACTGATTATTGAAGAGTGTATTAATTATGTGATGCAAAATTTCTGTACTTTGCTTTGCCATTGATTTCTAGTTTTATTGTGCAAAGATATGTCAGTATATGTGGGTTAATTTCAGTTCTTTTGTATTTAAGCATAATGGGCTAGCATGTGTACCATTTTGGAGAATGTTTTGTGTGCTGCTGAGGAGAATGTATTTTGTTGTAGGGTAGAACACTCTTGTTAGCTCTATCATCTTCGAGTTTGTTTCTGTTTCTTATTATTTTGTATAAGGTGACCACCTCCCCCCATTGGTGCCCCTTGGATCTGCTTTGGGGGAGTTGTTTTTGGAGGCATTTTATTGCCCTGTTTTCTCATCGTTTGTTTTTGTTTTTGTTTGTGCAAACCCCTTAAGAGTAGTCCTTCATGGCATTACTTGGTGATTTTCATCTTTTTTGTGATTCAGCACTGCTTCTCCCTAGATCCTGTGGGAAACAGCAAATCCCAACAAACAGGAGCCATGCACCCAAAACCCAACATAATAGTTTGCAGAACAAAAATGACCTATAGTAGGTATCATGAGTATATATAGATTTACTTTGTTTTTGGTGTTCATTATTGTTAACACTTTAGGTTATCTTTAATGTTTTCACTGGTATAGATGCTTATGCATGGACATGTGTGTGTATGTCATGTATTTATGTGTTCATGTGTATATCTACCCTCATCCTACTCTGAATATTTTACAGATAGGCACCTTTCAAGGTATCTCTTTAAGTGTTCTAGGTGATTGAGCTGTTTTTCACTCAATCTGAGGCGGCTAGAAAAACATGAGCGGCGCAGAGAAAAGGGAGGAAAGAGATAAGATTGGGCACGGAAAGACCAGCACTCACAGGTGTGCTGATTCTCTGAAGACAAAGGCGAGGGGCGAGCTTAAATGTACTCTGATGGGGGAGGGCACAGGGCTGCTGACATGGGCTGTTCAGCAAGACGTGGCTGAAGAGGGTAGGAGCATTTATGGTATGCAGGGCGTCTGGCAAAGGCAGTTTGGGAAGAAGAAACTGCAGGGGTTTCTGGGAAGAAGGAGCTAGACACCATTATGGTTCAACATGTGGTCTGTCACCATGATGGCTGGGCAAGTCTCAGGCGGGGGACCTATCACTAGGTTTCTTTGTGGAGTAGTCACCTCTTCATTAATGCTTGAATAATGTTGAATAAGCATAAGTATTGCTCAGTAAAAACAAAAGCTATTCATTTGTGAAGTGCATTAATTAAATTTATAAATCAGGATATATTGTATGAAAAGGGGAGAACATTAGTAATTTTATGAATAAGCCAGGTGTGGTGGGTGATGCATTCCTGTAATCCAGTACTCAGGAAGCTAAGGCAGGAGGATCACCATGGGTTTGAGTATACATATTTAGAAAAATATATTTTTACCATTACCACTGATGTTTTATATTTTAATCTATTGAGATAGTCAGAATATCTTTATATTTTTTTTTCTTCAAAATGGGGTCCCCAACTGGCACCCAACTCAAGTAGTCTTGCTTCAGCCTTCCAACTATGTGAGACTACAAGCAAGTACCATCTACCATTTTTTTTACAGCACTGTTTTGTTTTGTTTTTGTGATTGGGTCTCACTGTGTAGTTAGTTCAGGCTGGCCTTGAACTCAGTATGTAGCCCAGGCTGTCCTCAGAGTCACGGCAGTCCTCCTGCCTCAGTCTCCTGAGTGCTGGGATCACAGGCTTGCCACCACACCTAGTATAGTATGGCACTGGTATTGAAAGAGAAAGTGTAACTGAGCAAAAATAAAACTTAGAATAAATGTACAAATCAAGTGTCCTAACTTGCCTCTCCAGAGGCTCATGCCACAATCTCTGGAGATAGCATACAGGTATGGTTTTAAAAAGCACTTTCAAAATATCTAATGTGGTTTCATTTTGTAAAAGGAAAAACAGTTGTAAATACAAAAATGTATAAGACATGAAGCTCAGTAGACACCCCTTGACTGGTGGGATAACCCAGAGATAGAATGATTTTTCTTATGTTTGGCAGGCGGGCAATACTAAGCCTCGTAAAAGGAATCTAACAAACTTAACTTGGGAATTTGATGGAAAGGTGGGCAGAGCAAGTTTATCAGAACATGGTGTACATTAAAAATAAATAAAAGGCAGAAATCTCTTTAAGCAATAGTTGACCATCACCTTGATATTACAGTGGTATCTACCTGGATTATAGCATACTGTACAGTTTTAAAGCGACAAGTGTACAGGGTGTGTCAAGGCATACGTTAGCTCCTGTGTTAAAAGTAATTCCCAGCTGGGCGTGGTGGCTCATGCCTGTAATCCCAGCACTCGGGAGGCTGAGACAGGCGGATCGTTGTGAGTTCGAGACCAGCCTGGGCTACAAAGTGAGCTCAAGGGCAGCCTGAACGGCATAGAGACCCTGTCTCAGAAACAGGGCTGGGGATCTAGCTCAGCGGTGTAAGCGCCTGCCCGGCAAGCGCAAGGTCGTGAGTTCAATCCCCGGTGCCGCAAAAAATAAATAAATAAATAAATAAAAGTAATTTCCCTTAGTTGTAATCTACTTAGGTGATTTTCTTCACATAAGAAGTCATCTAAAATTCATTAAAATGGCACAGACATGGTGGTGGCTAGTAACACATCATTAATTTCTTGTATAGAAAAGGAACAGGTGACACACTGAGTAATATTCATTGTGCCCTTAACCTCATTTTTGAGTTTTCTTAAACAATGACATTATTTTTGTTTGTATTTTACAGTTTTTGAGACAGTGTCCTTGAGTAGATTCTTTCTTCCAGAGGGCGGTTTCAATTCTCTGTACCTCTTACTTGGATTCTTCATCTGAGCTTTGTTTTCAATATAGTTAAGTGACTTTTGTGAAAAATGACATTTTGTTAAATGAGATGTGGTAGTTGGTACACACTGTGTTTTATTTTAGTTTTAAAAGACAAAGACCCTTCATTTTTGGTATACAGGCTTAATACTTACCTATCATTTTTGAAATGAGATCAAAGATCTTTTGATGTGGTCACTAAGAATGTAATATGTCTTAGGGAATAGAAAAGCAGTACATTTAATTTAGTGTTTTAGCAGGAATCCAAAGTTACATTTAAGAAATTAATTTGCAAGAAAAAATATTATGTTTAAATATTTGGTTATTCTCTCTTTATGCAGTTTAAAACTTTTACCAACAAGAACAAGCAAGTAACTATACTCAAGAAGAACTTAAAAGAAACTTATTATTTCTTCTGTTTGAAAGTGAGAATCAGATAAGGGAATTAGGTTGTAGAAAATTAATATTGTGATTTTTATGCAAAAAGAGATTTGACTTTTACAACTTCTCATAGATTCTCTTTAGTTTCAAAATATTTTTGTAAATTTGTGGTGAGATTTGGATTAGTACAGGTTTTTTTGGATTAATATACTCTTTAAAAAAGAGTGACTTGGCATTCCTCCGTTAAGGTTCATTGTTTACATAAATATTTTGTTGCTGTAGAGGTTTTTCAAGTTTAAATTACTTAAGTTTGAGAATAAGATGAACACTCCAACATTCTGGTTAATTTTAATCGTTTCATGTCTGCCTTTGAAAATAGAACATTCATATTATTCCCTGTACCTAAATTGTAGGAGAAGGAAACTACTACATACAGGGTTTGTTTCCAAAGATGTTTATGACTTCCAAGATAAAATTTAAGCAATACTAGGGATCTAGTGTCTTCAAAACCTGAAGTAATTCAGAAGTAATACTTATAGTGGGCTAATGGGTTATAAAGAAGAAAGGCAGGTTCACTTAAAGAATAATTATTACTAATGATAGAAGGTTTATATAGTAATACTAGAAAATTTAGTCTCCTTTTATCTTAATCATCTAAATCCAGCTAAGATGTGCTGTGGGCTTACACTAAAAAAGACATTTTTAAATTTATGATCATAAAGCTATAACTAGAAAAGACACCTTCAAGAGTAACATTGTTTAGTGCTTTGCTGGTGACATTTTTGTTAACAGAAATGGTGAGATTTTATGGAAAACTTTAGACCATTAATTGAAACATAGTTACTGCTCATAAATTTAAACTTCCTGTCATGAATACATTCAATGAAGAGATTTTGTATTTTATAGCTTGTAGATTGTCTACCACTCTTTCATGGTCTCTACCAAAACTGGTAATAAAAATGTATCTTTTCTTTAAAGGCAACATTGTTATGTTATGGTAGACTGTGTTGGCAGCAAGCAGTGCTTTCATCACTATGAGTAATTCAGCCAAAGGTAAGTCAGGGAAAAAATACCTTTTACAAGATGAAATGAGGTTTAGTTAATTTTGTAAGATACCTGTATTAAAAGCCCATCTCATTAGTGTCAAATATATCCTCATCTTGAGAGTCAGAGCTTTAAACATGTTTATAAATAAGTATTTAAATCTAAAACTTAAAACATTTTTAGTGCCTAGAGAGTGATACTGTCTTGAGTATCTCTTAAACTGTCATCATGACAATAAGAACACAAAATAGAGCTGACGAAACTTAGCAACTATGGAATGTTAGGAATAAGAGAAGTGTCAACTGTGTACTTTAGTGATACTAGTAGAAGAAAGAAGGAAAAACAGCAGAACACTGGCGAACGTGGTGAGGTAAGTTAGGAACAGATAGGCACTAGATTTTTAATGTCCAGCCTTCTCATTTGTAAAATAGGTTAATAAAGGATTGAGACTTTGTAAATGGACAGTAAATGCACTCAGTAAATGGACAGTGCTTCTTTTTATAAGTTAAATTTGAGAAATAATGAGCTTCTCATAAGTGTTTCTGGTGACAATTTATTGAATAGAAGATTGGGAAGTAAAGTTCCACACAAAAGCAGAAGCATCTCAACAAGAGGGATATTTAGCTGGGGGAAGCGGTGCATGCCTACCTAGCTGCTTGAGAGGCTGAAGCAGGAGTTACAAATTTGAGTCCTGCTTGGACAGCTTAGTGAGACCTTTTCTCAAAAGTTTTACGAAAAGAGTTGGTTATACAGCTCAGTGGTAGAGTGCTTGACTAACATGTGAGGCCCTGGGTCACTCCTAACCCTGCTCAAAGATGAGGGATGTGTAAGCGCTGCCAGGTATTTAAGATTATAGGAATCAGGGCTGACAAGGATTATTGGACTTCATAACTAGATTTCTGCTGACTTTTTAAAAAATACTTTCATTAACATGTAATTCACATTTGATAGAATTCGCCTACTTTAAATGGTACATTGTGGGGTTTTGCTTTGTTTTTTGCCCAGTTTTATTGTTAGTGTATTCTCAGAATTGTGCAACTCTCGCCATAATCAATTTTAAACTATTTTCATCACCCCAAAAAAGAAATCCCGTGGCAATTAATAGTGACTTCCCATTCCCTGCTATCACTAGCCCTAGTCAAACCATTAGTCTATGTTTTGCCTCTGTAGATTTCCTATTCTGGACATTCAGGGAATGGAAATTATACAATGTGTATTTGTCTATGGTGAATGACTTCATTTATTTTGTGTAATGGGTTGAGGTGCACCTGTGTTTTAACCTGTATCTATGCTTCATTCCTTTTTGTGGTTGAACAATATAATTATTCCATATTTTCTTTATCTGTTTATCATTTGATGGACATTTGGGTTGTTTCCATGTTTTGACTATTAATGCTACTGTGAACTTTCATGTGTTAGTTGTTGTATGGGCTTATGTTTTCAATTCTCTTAGGGCCGTTAATGAACTAGCAGTGAAACTACTAGGTCATCAGGTAACTAACTATGCAAAACAAAAAAATTCTTTTGTTGTTGTACTATTTTTTTCTCTTTTGCCAACCTGGAAATCCACAGCAGCCTTCTCACTGAACTCCACCACATACACACATACACACTTTTTTTAGAAACAGGTTCTTGGTAAATTGCCCAGGTTGAGCTTGAATTTGTGGTTCTCCTGCTGCATCTTCCCAGAGTGCTGGAATTACAGGTATGCACCACCACACCCAATTTAAAAAATTATTTATTTTAAAAATTAAAAAAAAATTTAATGTTCAATTCACGTCTGTCTTAAGGACACTGTAAGGGTGATTGATTATAGCTCCAAAAATATTCCATAAAACCTTTTTCTTCTCTGTTACTTTTTCACTCCAGTCTATTTGTTGTGAAAATTCAGACATATAGAAAAAGTAGAACATAAATACGCTTAACACCTAAATTTGACATGATATTTTGCATTATTTTTTCTAAAGAATCTGAAAGTAAATCACAATTAAACACCTCAGTTTATATCTCAAAAAATACGGAGATTTGCCGGGTGTGGTGGCTCACACCTGTAATCCCAGCACTCCCAGCACTCGGGAGGCTGAGACAGGAGGATCGTTGTGAGTTCGAGACCGGCCTGGGCTGCAAAGTGAGCCAAAGCCAGCCTCAACAGCATAGCCGAGACCCTGTTTCAAAAAGACAAGTGGGCCAGGGATCTAGCTCAGTGGCCTAAGTGGCTGCCTGGCAAGCACGAGGTCATGAGTTCAATCCTAGGTACTGCAAAAAAAAAAAAAAAAAATGAGATTTTCAAGCCAGATGTGGTGATGCCCTTCTATAATCCTAGCACTGAGGAAGCCGAGACCGGAGGATGGCTGTGAGTTTGAGGACAACCTGAGCTTATATAGTGACTTCAAGACCAGCCTGAACTGGATAGTGAGATCCTGTCCCCAAAACAACAACAAAAGGAACATTTTTTGTGCGTTGATATAATCATGATTATATTGCTGATGTTTGAGTGACTGACTTCAGTAAGTGGTAAAAGCAAAAACTGATTGATCCCGACAAAGGCACATCCTTCATAAACACACATGCTGTAGTTTTAATAGAATAATAATATTGCCTATATGTATTTTACAGTTTTTGACCTGTACAGAACTATATAGTTCTGTATATGATAGTAATATTTAATATAGTGTGGTTTTACTTTTAAAAGTATATACTTCTTCATTCTTCATGAGAATTCTGTGTCTATGTGTTGTGAACCAGACCACTGTTCCATCTTTGAATGACTTATGTCTAGCTGGAACCCAAGCTTCTGATCACAGGTTTATTGCTCTTTCTCCCTGTATCAAAGCTTTCTTACTGGTTGTTTTTTATATTTCAAAAGAGATGCTTCATTTGAGGAATATCTCTAAAGTCTTGTCTTTTTCATTGTTATTTTCACTGCCACTACCTTGTTAGGATTCTCCTCTGATCAACTGTTACAAGTAGTTTTCAATTTAGTCTTTTTGCTTCTAATTTCTCCACTATAGTGGACAATCTACTACTTAAAACCTTCAGTGGTTCTCTCTTGCCCACAGAATAAAGTTTTGTGGCAAGTCATAGGGAGGTTAACCACCTGGGATACTCCTTGTAGATCCTGTCCTTGTCTGTGGCACCTACTCAAACTCAAGGAAGGCAAAACTAATTTTTCTGTTCTTTAAAACCAAAACTTTTATTCACTTAATGAACATACTTACAGAAGAGATTTCAAAATAATAGCAGGTGTATTCACTGAAGTCTTCCTGGCTAGCAGAACCACTTTTTAAACATGAAATAACAGAAAACAAATAATGCTTATAAAATATGATTAGAGTCATAGAAGGTGATTTTAGAAAATGAAATACATTGTCTGATTTAAATTGCGTGAGTTTTATTTTTCTTAATCTTAAAGATATCCTGACCTTTTCACAGCATTGTGTGGCGTCTAGTACTGTTCTTACAAACTTTTAATGTTCTAGGCAGAACAGGTTAGAATTCTTACACAAATAGTAGGGAAACTCATTTAAGAGGTTGGTGTGCTTTGCTTTTTCGGGACATTTCTATGGTCTTGTTTTGCTTTGTTGTATTTTATTTGGTTTAGCTTTCTTATTTTTGTTTGTTTGTTTTTTGTTTTTTAAGACAGGGTCTCACTATGTAGATCAGGCTGTCCGGAACTCACTATGTAACCCAGGCTGGCCTTGAATTTGCAGTGATCCTACCACCTCCGCCTCTCGCCTCTCGAGTACTGGAATTACTGGCATGCACCACCCTGCCTGGTTCTTTCTTACTGTCTCAGGTTCTTTTGTTACAAATCCACAGTATTTTATTTTTTTTACAAGTGTTAACTCTATATTTAAAAATTTGTCCCCCAAGAACTGGAGAGAATGTGGCACTGCTATGGTGTATAGTCCTTGCTTAATCTTTAGTCTTGATCTTCATGTGTCTACCCTGTGGTAAGTACTGTAGTTCTGCCACAGAAAGGCCTGTTGATACAACCAATAAACGTAGTACTCTTTGCATTCTTTGGCTTCTTACTATTGCCTTATGTCACTATATTAATCAGTCAACTTTTTAAATCACTCACTGTTTGGTATTTCAGTATGGTAAACTTGACTTTAACTTTTAATGATGAGAAGTCTAAATGGGAAATACAGTTGAGTATTCAGTGATCAAGGCCAACTGGTTATGAAGCACTTTACTACATACTTGCTCCTTGCTGGCTTACTGGGTTCTGGTGTACTTTGCAATTGATTAATACTTCAGTTTGGAAACTCATCTTTTAAAACGTTATACTTTATCATGGTGGCTACTTAGTATTTCTGCTAAAGACATGATTTTCTTAGGGGATAGGGTTATTATACCTCACATATGCAAGTCCCTGGGTTCTATTCGCAACATCCCTCCCACGAAATAAAAGTGATTCTCTTAAATTTAGAGTAATTATCTATTCCTTTTACGGTAAAAGCAATAGGTATTTGCCTCAGAAAGATGCTGAAACATGATTTGTTAATACAATTCTAAGGGTTTTCTAGATAATTAAAACTACTATTGGCCTTAAGACCATTCTGTTTCTAAGAAGTACAATTCTTTTTTTGTTTGTTTGTTTTTAAAAAAATGTTTCCTTTTTGTGTTTTTTTAAGAAGTATAATTTTTAACTATAGTTACTAGTAGTGAAAACACATTTACATCTCCATTAGGCTACTTTTAAATGACTCCTAAAGTAAAGGTTATTGTTATTTGAAGATATCTGATTAGTCTTAATATTTTTATTCCAAGGAAAAGTCAAGTTTATGTCTAGAATTATACAGTTACCTACACTCAGTTCTCTTTCTGGCGATGATTGCCATATGCCTACAGATACTAATAAAGTTTCTCACAAGATGAGACTTTTTGTGCCTTTGAACTAAGTCAGGTATAGTCATCTGTGAATAAATCACATCCAGGCTGTTTCTGAATTCAAGGTGTTAAATTTCAGGGTGAGTGGCATTGAGATAAACTTGGCATGTATGCAATTCATAGTGCCGATAATAATTTATTTTTGTTCTTTCAGTATTACCTCTATGAACTTCAAGCAGCACTGTCACTGTGTGACTCGGCCAGCTCTGACCTTATATAATTGTAGCTTTTCAGTATAGGGAACCTAAGAAGATGGCAACCCCAGCTCATAAAAGCATGTGAGTAATTATGTGCACATACTCTGTTTAACTGAGTTCGTTTCTTTTGCTCTTATAAAAATGCTCTTTTTTTTTTCTTTTCCAGACTTGAAGACAATAAAAATGGTATGAAATTATTTTATTGGTTCTTGTGTGGGGGCTTTTACTTTTAGTAAATATTTCATTCACAAATAATGTTTCAAATTCTTTTATCTTCATTTCTTAAAGTTCCCATCTCTCCATGGAAAGGAAAATTAACTATTCAAGATTGTGTGCAGTGTGATATAACTCTGTGGTCCAATTATGGTACAGTAATTCCAGCACAGTTGTAAGTATCCTTCCTAATGCTTATTTTACAGTTACTTTTTATCTAGTGCTAGTTGTCTAACCCAGGGCCTGTGCGTGCTAAAAAATTGCATAATATCACTAAAAAGTATGGTGCCCCCAACCACTAGTTTATGTTTTTTGTTTTTGTTTTAAATTCCCTTTTCAAAGTCTTGGTGGATGGTATTAGGGTAAAATTTAGCAGTTAGACTTGGTTTTAGACGGAATGCATTTGAATAGATGTGTAGAACACAAGGCTATGACATAGGAGACCTAATTTCTAATCTGTTAACAGGCAAATGATCTGTCAGGATAAATTAAATTATTTGATATTAGAAGTTTGACTTTCCCCTAAAACAAACCAGATTTGCCTAAATATAACAGATTATAGCAGCTGAGTTCTATTAGTTCTTTAAGATTTCTATAAGTTCTTTAAGATTAGTTCTTTAAGATCCAACTTCCTAATTTCCGTATCATTCTCTTCTAAAAATATTGAAGTATAATGTTACATCTATTTACACTATCATAAATTATCATAATATAGTTTTTCCTGGGGAACTGTGAAAGACATTTATGAACATTTTTGTTCAGGGACTTATAATCTTGTTCCCAAGACCATTAAAAGGAAGACATAATTTAGTTAAAATATAAAGCAAAAACAAGCATAGTATCAGAATTTATTTACTTTCTGTTGACCCTCTTGAAGAAAAGGCAGCAAGGGTATTGTAGTCCACAAAGTAAAGAATTCTGTGAATAAATAAAAGGGAAAGGAGAATTTTTCCTCACTGTATAGTGCAACTACTAAATGTTGAAAAACCCATGGAGTATGATAATCAACAAGTGGTTGTCAAAAATAGTTAAGTTAATGCTTGGATGATATTTGCATATATCCCATACAACTTGCTTATTAATCACAAGGGGAAAAATTGACTTAGCTATGGAGAAAGCTGGTAAATCTCATCTCAAGTGGTTAAATTAACTTGGCCATTAACACCGTCGGTGCTTTCTGATATTCTGCACAAAGAATGACACAGTAGCACTTTTGTCTGTTGTGTAATTGCTAACCTAATCAGGAGGAAACATTAGGCCTACCCAAATACAAAGGCATCCTACAGAATGGTTTGCATTCATTAAAATAGCAAGATCTTTAAAAATAAAGAATAAGAAGCTGTCCCAGATAAAAGGAGACTAAACAAATAGGATAACTAAATGCCTTGTGTTATCTTGAGTGGGAAATTGTTTTCTTTTGCTGTGAAGGATCTTAGTGAGATACTTAACAAAATTTGAATAATGTCATTTAAGTAATGGTAATATATCACTGTAACTTTCTTGATTTTACTGATTGCTTTATCCTTGTGCAAGAAAATTCCCCCCCCCCTTTTTTTTGAATGAATATGAAGAAATATTTGGGGTAAAAGGGCCTCAGATTTGCATCTTACTCTTAAAAGAATCAGAAAAGTTAATGTATAGAGAAAATAAGTAACAAAGCAAATATGCTTAGGGATCTGGATAAAGGATATAAAAAGTCCTTTATACTGTTTTACAAATTTTCCAGTCAAAAACTATTTCAAAGTAAGTTTTGGAAAATTAAAAAGTAATTAGGATATGTCTTTGTTACTTTTCTCTCATTGCTGAGACAAAATACCTGACACCCAAAGTTAAAAGAGGGAAGGTTTATTTAACTCAGAGTTTGTAAAGGTTTTAGTCAATAATTGACTGATTCCAGTGCAGGGTGGCTTCACAGAGGAGAGCAGTTCATGGTGGGCAGAAGACAATAAAAACAACAAGGAGGGGAGATAAGACTTTTTCTGTCACCTATATTGTATGCAGGCTACCTATCCTAGGGCAGATACCCACCTTTAATCCTAGCCAGAACTGTGCTAGAACAATCAGTGGACTGATTTACTAATCACACACCCTTAATCCCAGCATCACACACTGGATTCAGCCATCTCTGAAGAAGTTGTATGACCACATGAGACTTTGGGGGGACATCTGGACACAAACCACAACAGGATATAATACAAAAGATACAGTTCCTTATATGGCATAATCCAATATTACCAAGAATTTTCAACTCTTCTATGATTCTTTGACACATCTGGATATTTTGGTTATACCAAAGATACATATATTCAGAAAATCTGGGCATATTTTCAGACCATACCTATAGGTCATATGTATGAAAATCTATAATGTTACAAATATGCATGATGTTTAACCTGGAATCTATCAATTTAAGGACTTTTGTGGTAATTATACTTTTATTTGCATTTACCTTAGAAAAATAAAAATTATAGAACTATAGATAAAATTTCATTATTTATTACACTACTTCATATTGTTTTGTTTTTTAGACCACACATACTAGATTTTAAGTATGTAATGCTAGTGTCATCTTTGAAAGAAAAACTGCCAGAAGCTGCTTTTAGAAGACAGATTTACTTGGAGGAAAGAGGTTTGTTGAAATAAAATGGCACATTGCATGTTCTGGGCTTTGTTCTACTTTCTGCTGTTTTTCTTCTAAACACACATGCACATATGTACATTTGTTTCATCATAAATGCTTCTTAAAAGGGTCTTTGGAGAAAGTTCTAGAGTTGCCATATTCATTTCCTTGGAAGCTGAGAAGAAACTGGAAGGTAGTTTCATTTAAGGAGAAAGACTAGGTTTAATAGAGAATACTAAGAGGTAATAAAAACCATTGGAAAGTCACAACCATTCTTCTCAAGGATAAAAGCATTTTTGTTACTGTTTTTATGTACTTTTAAGTCAAATGAAAGGAAAATCAAAAAGAAAAGTTTTTGGTCATTTAGGTTACTTCATGGAACATTGATGTTTATGTAGTACTTGTCTTGTTATTGCTGTGGCTGTGTCAGGGTAAATGAGAGCATTATTTTAAAATAATTCACAGCTGCGCATGGTGATGCACACCTGTGCTCTCAGCACTTGGGGAAACTGAAGCAGGGGGATCACAGCAAGTTCAAGGCCAACCTGCACTACATAGTGAGACCCTGTCTCAAGAAATACCAGTAACTTTTTTTTTTTTTTTTTTTGGTATTTCTGAGATAGGGTTTCTGCTATGCAGTTCAGGCTGGCCTTGAGCTCACTTTGTAGCCCAGGCTGGTGTCAAACTTGCAGTCATCCTTCTGCCTCAGCCTCCTGAGTGCTGAGATTAAAGGTGTGTGTCACCATGCCCAGCTATCAGTAACTTTTTATTAAGCAGTTTTATAACTGAGAACATTAAATCAAAGTTTTTTGAATAGTATTGCTAGTTCTTTCACTTTTGTAACATAAAATGAATGAATTAGTTATAAAAATACAACATATTAAAAAAAAACCAAATGTTTGTTTTTCTTATTTTCTTTACAGTCTGTTCTCAAGATTTATGCTTCAATTTGTATGAGGTGGAACTGTCAAACAAACAAGGGAAAGAAGTAGATAAATTAATAGAATACATTAAAAATCAGGAATTGGTAAGAGTTTGTTTTTTTTAATTTGGTTTGTTGAGACAGGATCTTGCTATATAATTCACACTGGTCTCAAAATCACTGTAAACCCATGTTGACCTTGAACTCATGGTAGTCTTCCTGCCTCGGCCTCCTAACTGTTGGGATTTACACGCATGGTCTGGCCACCGTGCCCAGCAAGAAACATGCATTAAAACTTAATTTTTTTCTCAGATTGAGAAATTGATTTCAAAGTATTAGTTGGCTATGTCTAGATGGAATTATTTTATTTGATTTGGAGGGGGTGGTTGTACCAGGAATCAAACTCAGGACCTCCTGCTTGCCAGGCAAGCGCTGCAGAGCTGTATCCCCGGCCTAGATGGAATTATTTTAGATTGCTGAAATTATTTTCATTGTTTAGTATTTATTGATGTGTTCACATAGTATTTATTGACTTAACATGTTTTCATCCCCCTTATGTCTCAGTTCACTTTTGTGTCTCAAGGTAATTATTACCTTAAAATTAGTGTAAGAACATGGAATTTTATCTTTGTTATGGGTATATAGGTTTTTGAAATGGTGAACAGTGGAAAAAAAGAACTTTCAACTGAATGATTTAGAATGATAGCTTTTAGATAACTTCCCAGTATTCCTGGGGACAGAATTCTGTTACTTGCTAAAAACATTAAAACTGGAACTCTAGAGTCCATTGAAGACTGGTAGAATTTACTTTTATCTGCATTTTTTGTTGCCATTAGAACAGATTACTTTTTATTGTTTTTTAATCAGGATGTTATCAAAAGGATTTGGGGGAGGTCGATATCTTCTAGTCTTTCTAGTTCCAGAATTCTGCAAAATTTTTTATGTAAACATGAGTTTAAGGTGCTACTTAGGACTGAGGATGTATCTCAGTGGTGGAGTGCCTGCCTAGCTTATGTGAAGCCCTGGGTTCAATCCCCAGCACTGTAAAAAAAAATATATATACAATATTTATAGGTTTGTTTCATCTGAATTAATGGCTATGTGGTAACGTATTGAGTTTTTTCCCCTCGCTTTCTGAGACAGGGTCTAGCTATTAGCCTAGGTTGGTGTCAGAACTGACAGCAATCCTCCCGTCTCAGCTTCCCAAGTGCTGGGATTACCTGTATTGATTTTTTGGTAGTGATTGAACATGAAAACTGTCTCATTGGGGAAAAAAATGAAATAAATCTGTTCTCATTGACCTGTTATATAGTTGAACAGTGTTCTAAAACTAACCCTTGCTCTTTTAGTTACTGTGTTTAGCCAGAAAGTGGCCAAGATTATTTTAGCTAAGGAACTTGTAGTTTCTGGTACTGGAGACAAAATTCTCATCACTCCTATACACGTTTCGAGAATTTTTTCTTGAGCTCAGAATACACAAGTGAGTGTAGTAGACGAAGCTATTAATCTTTCTTTTTCTTTCTTTCTTTCTTTCTTTCTTTCTTTCTTTCTTTCTTTCTTTCTTTCTTTCATGTTTAAGGCAATCATCAAATGCTTAGAAGATCGAGGGTTTTTCATTTTACTTTCATCATCAGCCTTAATACCAGAGCCAGGTAAGGACAACTAACTTTGGGGAAAGTTTTCTTTCAGTTTATTTCCTTTTGTTCTATAAGATCAAAAGCAATAACCTTTCTTCTTTTGATTCTCATTCTGTATAGTTATTGGAGATGAAAGGAGTCTGCATGCATTACATTTATTCGATTCACCCCTGGCAACAGGTGAGAGAACTGGAGCATCCAGTTCACTTATTCTGTTTTCAGTCCTCTGACCTGACATCTTAGTAACACATGAAAGTGTTAACTGGTTTGCTTTTTTTTTTTTTTTGCCTCTTAACTCTCTTCCCTTGCACTACAGATGTGACTCTTCTTGACTCTTACTGTTTCCTCTGAACGTCAGGCACATGTTTTCAGTGTCTGCTGTGATTTCTACCTTGATTATCTCTAGGGTTCCCCAAGTTCATCTTGTCCAAAATTGAATCTATTTGTTACTCAACAGCAGTAACCAGGATATGCTTTACCCATAGCCTGTACAATAGGTGGGACTTGGGGTCGTCATATACATGCTTCCTTCTGTCTGTACTATTGATCTCCTCATTTCTCTCATGCATTCTGAGGGTGATACTGCCTCCCTAAAGGACCAAAACTTAGCTCCTGTGGTTAAAAAATATTATTCATGTAGTACCTAAACAGATAATAAGCAGTATAGCTGTGGTATTAAATTTTTGCAGGGAAGTTAGAGGGAAATTATGTCTAAAAAAGTCTCTTAGGGAAGGATAACAAACAAAAAGGTAGAGAACCACTAATCTGGTTTGTTTATGTCTACCAAGTTGTAGTTTCAAGATCACTTTTTTGATAACTTCAACTAGAATCGTTAGGTTTATTATCAATGAATTGGTTAGTGTCTACCTTTTATCACAAGAGGAAATTCTCAATGTTCTATAATAATATACTGTGTGTTTTTTGTTTTGTATTTTGTGATACATGTTAGACAAGTGTTCAAATACTAAGCTATCTCTCCAGCCAATATGACATGTGTTTAAACGTAATCTTTGCCTGGTATTTATAAAACGACAGCCATATAGGAAATTCCTTAAAGTTGATTTTCTTAAAGGGGGACAGTGGTGAGACAGGATCTCACTGTGCTGCCCTGGCTAGTCTTGAATTCTTGGACTCAAGGGTCCTCCCACCTCAGCCTTTCAAGTATCTGAGACTACAAGGGTGCACACCATACTTAGCTAAAACTGATTTTTAAAGTCGTATTATTCAAAGCCAAGTGCTATACTTTCTTGGGTATCACTTCTTGAAATAAGCAAAACATTAGCATTTGTAGTAACACATTGGTTTATTTAAACTATATTAGGTATTGTAAAAGATGTAATTGATTTAGCAATCCTAAAAAAAGATAAACTGAGACTTAAATTTTCACAAGTTTGTATATCTGACTCCATTGCTGACTTTAGCCACTGTGTCTCAGAGCACCTCTCTGTAAGATTTCTGACATCATTGCTTTTAAATGTAAATTGCCACTTGGATTAGAACCCTTTACTACCTGTACCCAAAACAGACTAGGAACTCTTACTATTTGAGTAAATACTGGAATGTTTTATTTTTCATTATCTTAGAGTCATTCAGAATTTAAAGCTTTGTTTTACTTTGAGTAGTATTTTGTTTTACTTTGAGTAATATTTTGTTTAGCCAACTTAAAAAATTTTAAAGATTTTATTATAGTCTGTTAGAAATAATACTGCATTACCAAGTTCCTCTTGCAATAATGCAGTTGCCTAGAAAATGCTACTTTATTATTAACTGTGCTTTAATATACATAAGGACTTTTTATATTTTATACCTTCTTCACTTCTTGTGTCTAAAAGATGAACTACAAAAAAAGGAACTTTTATTTTAACATCTAACCACATTTTCCTGCTTGTTCTTATTTGCCCTTCCTTTCCTCTAACTAATACTTGCTATAGTAGTAATTATTTAACTAGGACTGGCATGATGGTTTATAATTCTGCAGGTACTTTTTCTTTAAAAAGAATGGGATAATTCCTATTCCATTTATTTGGGTACTGGTGGTCTTTATTATTGGTTGGTGTATATTGCTGATAACTCAAATTTTCTAGTATATATATATTAATAACAAGTTCACAAAAACTTGACCTTTTCTTGTTTTCTCTCACTGCTTCATTTCAGTTACTGGTTTGCTTAAGGAATAGCATTCAAAGAATAAGGTAGAAAAGAAGGTGAAATAGACTAGTTGATTTAATTAATTTTAGATTTTTTTATTCCATTTGTTAGAAAAGGTGGTGGAATTAGCAAATGTTTCGGTGAGATTCAAAGATTATTTAGGGCCTTCTTTCAATTTAGCTGATTGCATTATAACTTCTAAAGTGAATTTGAAGAGAGTTGTATGGGTACACATAAAACAGTGTATTTCTAAAATAGAAAATAAGTAAAATAGGAAAGCAAATCTCCTCTAAAGGTTGTTACTATAAAGGACCACTGACACCCTACTGAGTTCCTGATCAAGTGAGATAGAGCTGGAGGTAGAGGTTAGTTTATTTGTTCTAACTTAGTAATTACATGTCAGGTGATTCTGCTTTAGTTCAGTGTATGCATGTAATTTCAAATATGTGACATTACGTATTTATTAACAAATTCCTCCTCAGCTTGAATCATGTGCATGACTGTCTCATTGGGTGGCTTGTACCACTGCAAATGGGTGCAAACAGATGTAATTGCTTATATTCATTTTTTTACTAATAAAATTAGTAAAAAGCCACCCAATGAGACAGTCATGCATATGACCTTAGTAGTTCAAGCTGCAGAAGCAAGACATACGAATCACACCCCTGTCGTGAATTTGTTATATATACTCATAAGTGTGTTTGTTATTCTTTGGTTATCATTAACCTCTTAGCATATTTAACTATCCTATCTTTCCCTACATGTTTTATTAAAGAAACTTCGGCCTTTAATATATGTGATATCTATTTTAGAAGTGAAAGTTTCAAAAATTGAAGATGACATCGCATGGAAGGTGGTTCCCATTCTACCTGCTCTTAATTATGCCCTTCTGGAAGCAAAGAAAGTACTTCCTGAAGAAGAAACTCATCCAAACACGTTAGTAAAGCATAATTTCCAAGAACTGTACAAGGGGGACAAAAGCCTTTCACTGACTGCTGCTCCTCAGGATGGGAAGAAAGATACTGCATTCTTCGGGAAACTGTCCAATAGTTTTGACTTGGTTCCTCCACCCAAAAAGTGCTCTACAGAGTCTTTAACTCAGTTGAAGTCTTATTTTTCAGATCCTACTGGTTATACTTTGGAAGTATCTACTGCTTTGGATTTGTTAGCAGAACATCCTCCATCTCCTTATATTTCAGATGGAATTTGTGACGCTGGATTTTCTTTAGTTATGACTCCAGATCCTGAATTTCTTGACTCAGAGGCAGAAATAAGAAAAGAAACTGAAACAGAAAAGAATATTGAAGAAATGTTTAAAGCAAAGAAGGGAACTGTGGTTCCATTGAGTGCAGCATCAAATCTGAGAGTACAGCCAAAGAGAAAGGCCAGCATGGTTTCCATAGTGCCCAGCAAAAGAGTGAACCTGTGTCCCCCATTTGCCAAAAGAACACCTGGAACAGACAGCAGATCACACTCTCCACCAACTCTAAAGTTAGTTAAAGGACAGTTTCCTCAGAAAAGAAAAAGAGGTAAGTACAATCTATATGGATTATTAAAATAGTAACTGTTGTATTCAAAGCCTGTACCTGTCTGAATTTATGGGGACTGGAGCATGGCAGAGCGTTAGAAGTTTGTTAGAAACACCATCATGTCTGTCTAGGAGAAGTATGAACCTGCCAAAGCTTGAGAAGTACTGACCTAGATAACTGCTGAAAACTATGAAGTACAATAAACTTAAGACATCGCAAAAGCCTGCCCGCGAAAAGCTTATATTCCACTTGTGAAATCTCTCAGACTATCACATGTTTACATTTCATTCTCAGAAAGATGGTCATCTATTTTTCTGGGCCATCCTCTGACAAACTGAGGTGGAAGAAGGGGATCTTCTCAAAGTAGGCATAAGTGGCAGCAGAGGGTAATAGCTGACAGCCTAAGCACATACAAAGAGAGGGGAAGTGCCTGATCCTGTAACACTAAAGCAGTCTGGGATCGTGTGTATCAGTTTTTTAAATGATCACCTGTCTGGGAAGCTGAAGCAGGAGGATTGCAAGTTCCAGCCCAGCCTGCATGACTTAGACCCTATCTTAAAGTGAAAATAGAAAAAGGGCTTAGTGCAAAGGCTTAGATTCAGTTTCCAGCACTAAAGACAAACAACATCAACTGGATCTTAAGCACTCAGAAGGCTGAGGCAGGAGGATAGCCATGAGTTAGAGGCCAGCCTGCACTACAAAGTGAGACCCTGACTCAAAAAAAAAAAACAACCTACTGAAGTGGAGTATAGTCATATACTGAAAAAGTTCACAGAAGTGGTGCTCCTGGAAAGTTACTGAGAATCAGATTCCAGAATCATTAAGTATTTTGACAAGTGTACTTTAGCCAGCATGCCACGCCATCATCCCAAATTATATTTGGTGTGTTTTCTCTAAAAGGGTAGGGAACTAAACAGCCAAGGAACTACTTAATCATACCTGTATCACCTGTGGCTTCTCTCACTGTACATTGGCAAAGTTCAGCGGTAGTGACAGAGACCACCAGATGGCCTTCAAAGCTGAAAATATGCGCTTTCTGGCCCTTCACAGAACGTTTGCCAACCCATCTGTGCTATTTTGAATTTGAAAATGTTACTTTCTAAAGAAGAAACTTGTAGGATATGCTGATGCACAGGATTCTGAGTAATTGAGATTCTACCCTATGTTTTAACAAATAATCATTTCTGCCCTGCTATGGTTTGAAAAATGGTGTGGTGTGTGTGTATTTAGGAGGTTGGTGGAAAGCATGACAGTATAAAGCATGGAATCAGACTATACAACTGTTTATAAGTGTATTCCAGGCCAGCCATACTGAACTTCTGTTCTGTGTAAACCAGTTTACTTCAGGGTATTAAATTGTCTCTAATTCACCATATATTCCCTTTTCCGAATGTTTTAAATTACTGTATATTCATTGTATTTTATAGCTAGTACCCATAAATTGATACCTGACTGAAACAAATTTCAAAGAGTTTTCACTGTGTATAATACAATCTGATGTTTGCTGTTCTGTTTAAAATTAAGGAAAATTGTGGTTATGACACACATTGATTTTACAACCCCACCCACACTGGATTGTTACATCATTGAGAAAGATAGCATTTAGTAATACATCTAGAATACTACCCACCCCCACATCTCTCCCAACCCAGGACCTCGGTTTATGAGAGATCTTCCCTTCTTGTTTATGCAAATAGGTTTTGGTTGTCTAATCTTATTTTCTTTTTCTTTTTAATTTAGTCTTAACCATTTCTCCTGCTTGTATTTTTGCCTTTTCCCTGTGTATTTAAAACCAATATGCTGCTTTATTTCCTATGATAATTTCATAGGAAAATAGAGCTAGAGAAAACTGGAACATTAAGAAATTCTGAACGCTTTCTTTAAAACCATTCCTTTCTTTAACACCTTCAAAAGAGTGAAATGAAATGTTTCTGTTTTCCTACATACCCCTGACACTTGTCAGTATCTTATGCTGTTTAGTATCATGGTTAGTGTTCTGAAAGAGAAATAGTGTTTTTTGTATAATTTTTAAATACTTGCTAACATTCCTGTGTAATTACCTATCTTTGGTGCTAAATTTTATTGGTGGAAACAACTGAATTTATGAAAAGCCAATGGGAAAAATGTATTCATTTTTTAACTTCAAAAATTGACATTTTATTGTGTAGTATTTAAGCTAGTGGTATTTTTTTTTCCTCCCTACCTGCCTCTGCCTTTAGCTATTTTCTTAATTCCATGCAAGAAGCAAAGTGGTCATCTTATAAGAGGGTGATTTCTATTTTGTAAGGTGGTAAATTTGTAGCAAATAAAACTAGGTGCAGACTCCTCAGTCTTTCTCTGAAATTCTTTTTTTTTTAATTTTTTGTTCAGATGGTATTACAATTGAGATGTTATTGACTAGTAAAGTATATAATACGACTCTGTGAGCAGATAGTCTCCGCTCTATAGGGCAATTATAGTTTTAGCCGCATAACCTTATGGGGGCTGTGTTGCTTTTTGTTTATATGTAATTATCTATCTCCCAGGGCAGTGAGCTAGCATGTTCAGTTTTGCCAGCGACATCAGTCAGAAAAGATTTACAGATTTTTAAAAAGTTAGGTTGTGGTCTTTATGTTACCCTGATATTTTTCTTCTTCACCTGATAAAGCTACAAGCAGAGGACCAGGTATATAGCTCAGTGGCATAAGTGCAAGGTCCTGAGTTCAATTCCTGGTACCCCCCCCAAAAAAAACTACAAGCAGACTCTTAGCAAGTTCCTATATTTATGTTTATGTGAGGACATTTGACTCCTTTTTTTTTTTTTTTTT
>RJWT010005428.1:0-31002 GCA_004365215.1 Cuniculus paca | reverse complement strand
GTGATGTGGGTATATATATGAATGCTGGATGTGCTCTAACTAAGCGTTGTATCTTTTCTTTATCTGTTTGACCTAGGCCAGCACGAACACACAATTGTTGAGCTTTAGAAGTGAGTTTTACTGTGTGACAAGCAAGTTTTCATTACTGCAACATTTTCTTTTCTACTTGCAGTATTTTTTTTTCCTGAAGGCAATATTTCTTGCTGGTATGCAGCCCAGGCTCCTTGTGGTAGAGTGAGTTTCTCCCTGGTTTTCTTATTCTGTAGATAATTTCACTGGGAATCTCATGAAGTTGGAGGATCTTTGCTGTCCCACCTCTATGTTTGTTATATGATACTCCACCTCCTTTTTTTTTTTTTTTAAGACTTACGGAGTTGTCTCATTAGTCTCATATTTTCTTAGAAAGCTCTTAAGAAATAATAATTACCTTATCAAGGTGCAGTGTAGGGATTCCTGGTGTCTTCTGGGACATAGCAGTAGGTGCTGTCTTTCTGTGCATCTTTGTGTAGAGTTTTCTAGCTGCTCAGAACTGGCCAGGCAGTGCTGCATGCCAGAAAAGACACCACCTTCTGGGGTTCGGGGTTGAACGCAAGGCTTCACAGCTCACATTGTTTAGACTCCCTCCTCATGGGCAGTGTCAGGAGCAGGGTCAGCTGCTTTTTTTTTTTTTAAAACCTGTCAGCTTTATGCCTTAGAGGAAACTGTTCAGCGGTTGAAATGTGTGCACACAGCGGGCAGAAGTTAGCCAGGTCAAGTTCATGTCGCCACCTCTGTGTGCCAGTGAGTCCAAAGGGTTGGGCAGAAGATGACAGCAGTGTCTTCCGCATGATCTGCCCCATAGTATCCCCTGGGCTCTTGATCCAGCTAACACTGACATTTCATTCTCCTACTCTGATATGCTGGGCCACTCACCTGTCATCGATTGCACATTTACGAAGAGCTATAAGCAGACCTGGAGAAAGGAGGCACAACTATAACAGAAGCAGAGGCACACGTTGGGCCCTCTTCCCTTTGTCATGGCTGGGCAAGCTGCCCTGGGTGGCATTTCATGCCTGGACCAGAAAGTCATCTCACTAGGCCATGGCCCTGACCCATGTGCACCCCTGGCGTCCCAGTCAGTTGTCCTAGCTGCCACCTACCTGTTTGATGTGACTGTTACTCTGAGTGGCCTTCTCCTGGGACTGTGTTCTTTTTTGTTTCCCTTAAGCTTTTAAAACAAATGCAAAGAAAAGCAAAGTGTCAGTGCAGGAGACACAAAGGAAGGAATTTACACCTTCCAATAATAAGATGATACACACTCAAGCAGTGCAGGATGGAACCAGGAGTAGAGTTTGCAGTCAGTTGTCCAGCTGGAAAGTCTTTTCTGAAAAGAAGTAATCTTCAAGGAGATCAGCTGTCTTAGTGGATTCCTGCTTTCCAAGAGTCTCTAGATAAGCATTTGGCTTTATAGTAGCAGCCAGGTGGATGATACTGGTCCAAGCTCTTGGGAAATATTTTTATAGTGTTACAGTTAACTTGAAATGTAGTTTGAAAATCTTTCCCTGTTCCTTCATCCACATGTTGTATGGGTATTCTGATAGAACTATGTCCAACTTTACTGATGGTTTTTCTGATATCAATTCGAAAGATGATTTTTACTTAACTCTTCTCTTCCTACTTGTGACTCTTCCCTCTGCTCTGTGACAGAAAAAGCTGCCTATAGACACATGCGTCTGTACTGTGAGCTGGTGACAAACCATATGCTCTGAGTAGTGGCTGAGAACTAAGTAAGAGCTCCTGGTCAGGGTCTTGGAGGTGGTTGCTGTGAGTTGATTGTTAAAATGCATCTTCGTGCATGTTGGGGAGATGCTGGTGGAGGACAAAGATGTGCATGGAAGCCTTGGCAGGGGCTGTGTCCTACCTGTCATGACTGGGCCTTGTATCTCCCTGCGCTGGAGAATGGTGGAGGAGAGCAAGCCAAGTGAGTCAGATCTTCAGTGGTTTCCTGCTTTGTGTCACTAGGAGCAGGACCTAATCCTCAAACCTAGAGGTATGTGGATGTGCAAAGGGTTTCCAAAGCTTTGCAGTCCATTTCTCCCAACGTTAGTTTTTAGGATGATACCACATTAAAGATGTTGGAACCCTTTCCTAGTTTTGTGTGTACAGAAGAAAGGTCCAGTTAGGACACAAGCCTGGTTTGCACAACTTTCTTTATAGAACTGTTCATGCTGCAAGTCCCTTTACAAGTGAAACTCATGACAGACAAACCAGTTTACGCAACCGAAGTCGAGCTTTCGGTTTCTGTAGAATAGCTTGGAAAAGCAAATGGTTATTTGTAGCTGTGGTCTATCTGATGCCTTGTTTTCTGTTCTCAGTTGGAATTGACGAATGTTACTTGGATGCTGAAATGCTTGGTTTCTAAACTGAGCATAACAATGAATCGGGAGGTGGGGAGCATAGGTTGGCTACAATTCTTTCTTGGTTCCTGGGTGCCGGAAGTGTGGCAGCATTGCATACTTCTCCTGAGAAAGGTACCAGTTGCTTTTTCTGCTGCCCGTGGTGACACAACTCTGCTCCCTAGGAGAAGGGCGCAGGCTGGAGGAGCTGTTGGAATGGCTCACTCATGGGGTTGGCTTCTCTTAGATTGCCTGCTGCTTATCTCCTTAGAGGAGGTTTTTTGCACGCTCCAATCTCCAGTTTCAGTGGTGCCTTCGCAGAGAGTGGTCTCATTCTCCTGACTCTACACTATCCTGTTGGAATTCTACGGGACATTTTGTTAAGAGGAGCAGTGGGTTGAATAGTGTTCCCCTCATATTCATGTCTACCCCAGACCTCAGAGTGTGACCTTAGTTGGAAATAGTCCTTGCAGATATAACTTGTTAAGGATGGAGGTGAGATCACAGCAGGTTAGGGTGGGCCCTAGGCAGTAACTGGTGTTCTTACAAGAAGAGAAAACACACAGAAAGAAACACCCAGAGTACCGTGTGTGGATGGAGCCCTGGGGAAAGCTGGAAGAAGGAAAGAAAGGGAATGTTCTTCCCCAGAGCCTTTAAAGAGTGTGTGATTCCATCAGCAGCTGGATTTCAGATTCCTGCTTCTGTTGTTATGAAGGAATAAACCCCACTGTTTTAATCCACCAGGGTAATATTTATATTGTGATCGGGAATTACTTCAACAACCAACCCCAGATAGCAGATGGCAGATAGCAGAGATTGAAAGTCCATCTCTATTGACCTTCAGCTTTAGGCACTCCAAGTTTATTTAAGGTCTTCAACTTCACTGTTTACCATCGGGGCCATACACTTTTCCGTGTGCAGGAACGTTTGTTTCTGGCATACCTCCCATTGGAATTTGGGTCCATATATTGTCAAGGGAGATTTGCCAGAATCTCGTACCCCTGGAAGAAGTTCCCCCGGTCTTTTAATCTCGCTCAGGCTTTGGAAATCGTACACAGGAATAGAGACCCGTTGCCTTTGTTGTTCTGTCACAGTGAATTTTCCAATTCCTTAAACCTGTTTCTGGTAGCACCTTGGGTATCCCTGAAGTGTTTAGTTCCTCACTGTTATCACTCTTGGGAATTTTAGTTTAGAGCGTGAGCGCAGTTAAAACCCCTGTGAAGGATGCAGGATGAGGCTGTGGGACTGGCGTCCTTTCAGAAATTCAGTGGGATGCACAGCGTTGGGGGCACAGTGCATGGGCCCCCGCTGTTGGGATGAGCAGTAAGTACAGTCCGTACACAGTTACTGAGAACAAGAAAAACATTGTCTTTCAAAGGGGAAATGGCTTTCCCGATCAATGGAGATAAACACCCAGAATCTTGGTGGCATTGATTCAGCTCCCTCACGTGTGCCAATCCCATATTCCCAAATGTGTATTAGAAGTTTAAATCCAGATAGTTCTGGTCGCCATGCTGTGAAACTCAGTTACGCAGCAGCGATGTGGTCGCATGACGTGGTGGTGGAGGCACTTACAGGGCTGAGAAGTCCAGCTGAGCTCCTATAGCCCTGGGACGTCCGTATCATGTTGTTTGGCTTGATTTCTTGGAATGGGGTCCCTCCTATCCCCTACCTATTTACTGCGAAGAGCTCCCTGCCCACAGAGCAACTGGCCCAGTGTAAGTGGAACCTCCTGTCTGCACAGCAGCTCCTGCTAGCTCTGGCTCTGGCAAATCTGGGCAATTTTTCCACACAGAATTTCTAATTCTACCAATGAGACTTTCCAAGTCAGATGGACTCAGGACATAATACCAATTTGGAAAGGAGAATCACTTGACTAATTTTAGATGTTATTTGCACTCATTGAGGAAAACATTGCTGGTATCCAGTGGAACAAACCATGCTTTGCCCTTCTTCCCAGGAGGAGCCCTGCATCAATCAAGGCTCTTCTTGGTTTGAGGGACTAAGCTCTAGGGTGTGGGGAAGCAGCAACATTTTTGGTGAACGCTGCCAGCTACTACACACTCAGTTCAATTGATTCTTCAGGGTAATCTTACGCTTTGTAGGCCTTGAGATTATTAACGTGGTGATTATTATCAGTCTCAAGTTGGAAACCGAGGGTCGATAAGTTAAAATGACTCATTCCTGTTCCAACAAGGAAGTAATTACTAGGGACTTTGGGAAGAATACAGGAAAGCAATGGAGCACCATGGGAGTAAATGAGCGTATACATGTGTCTGTGCACATTGAATTGTTTTCCTCTCATATTTCTGATTCATTCATTTAATTGTGAATTCAGAGGGATCCCTTATGGGCCAGTGTCTAGGCTCTATGCAATGCAGTCTGTTACGGCAAGGGCCGAAGTGTGATCTGCTCTTTAGGGACTTCAGTTGCAAACAGGTGCTCCTGGATTTGCACAAAAGGAATACAGAGACAACCACAGTTCCCTCTCTCCCTTCAAACCATGTAATTAGTAATATAGATTAGCTAACATAGAACAAAATCATTTTTGCTTGAGCTTCTTGTAGAATTTTATATGTCTCATTTGTAATTTTAAAGGTAGACAGTCATTTTTTATAACCTCTTACATGTATGTATTGGCTTACTGAAGTCTCCTTAATGTATAAATTGAATCTTCGTTTGCTGTTTTTTCCTATGTCGGTGATAAAGAGAGGAAAGCTTCCTTAGTCCTGCACCGTATCCTGGATAATCCAGCTTTATCTTAATAAAAGAAGATGGAGTTTGGGTTTCTCTTGGGCAGTTCTGTGTCCTTAATAACACTGTAAGCTGCCCACAGCACATCCATCACTGCCCACACCAATTGCTTGGAGGCCGTCGATGTTGCCCATTGCGTCTGCCTGTGGGCCCTGTGCAGCTGGCCCTGAGCGCCAGCCAGTCGTTCTTACTCCAGCTGACAGGGCTAATCAGGATGATCAATGTGGCCTCCACTCCTCCTGGCGCACTAGCTAAATGGATTTACTTTACTTAATATCCATATGAAATAACTGTTTAAGCCGTGGAGATCTTAAGGAAACCCTTTTGCTGATTAACCTATGCTGCAGTAGAAAATAATGAAATGTTACCCTTCCCATAAAAACGAAAGCTCTTTGGGGTGTGGTATCCCCAACCAGTGTGGTGTGTGTAGCCACCACGGCACCGTGGAATTGTTCTCCATTTGATTTTTCATGGTCTGGCCTGAGGGGAGCTCTTGGCTTGTACACACATGGAAAGTCATCTGCTCTTTTCATTGAAAAACCTCATAGCTCCGAAGTCAAAGAGAAAGATAACTTCTCTTATACAGCTCACCTGATGATCTCGTGCTAGTTACCTTCACTTGAAACAAACTGTGAGCACAGTTTTGCTGTGTTGCTTCAATAATGATTGCAAGATCCTTCTATGATTCTTTTATAAATTAATAGATAACAATTGTAAACTTTTATGAGTTACATTTATACCATGTGTGGTGATATTTGGTTTGTCCACCCTTGTTTCTTACAGGAAGTTAATAGACCTTTGTGGAATTTTATTGTATTGTATGTAGATAAACTAAAGTTTAACCATATTTAATCCATGTCAGCACAAATCGAAATCACCATTTGGTGTCAAGACCCAGGGCCACTGCTAACATTTATTTGGCCAAAAACTAAAATATATATATTTTCTTCTTATTCTTTGTTTCCTAGCAAGGTAACTGTTGCCAGACGGGTTTTGTTTTGATTTTTTTTGTTGTTGTTGTTGTTTTTTGTTTTTGTTTTTTTGTGGCACCAGGGATCGAACTTAGACCTCGCACTTGCCAGGCAGGTGCTTAGGCTGCTGAACTAAATCCCTGGCCCTTCCAGACGGTATTCCTTTTGATGAAGAACCTATTTGCTTTTGGTTTTACTATTTCTTTTAGGTTTGTGTACTTCATTTGTGAGGACAGTAAGTCTAAAGATCAGTTGATTTACTGTTGCCTTGATGAGTGACCCATCCAATTCACAAGTGTTGGAGCTGCCTTTAGTTGGTTCTTTGTTTGGAATATTATTAAAATTTTTCCTTTGCTGTCCACAGTACGATGGCTAGGATCCAGGTTATTTAACTGCGTCACTAACTACAAAGGAGCCTGAGGGATCTAACATGTCATAGGAGCCTAGGAATTGTATTGAGGGCCCTGTTCCAACTGGTTTCCTAATAGAGGTATCTCTGAATTTTGTTTTTCACTCGGAATAATATATTAGTGTTGGTTTCAAATACTCAGTTTAAGTTTAATTCACGAGACCCAGAAAGATCCGTGCTGTTAAACCTGCAATTTTTCTTGTACTTTGCACATGGTCAGGTTTCCTTCCCACATTTGTTCCACGTTGTAAGAAAATGCAACTTAGCAGCCTTGGAATACACTTTTCTGATGAGTTTAAAAGTTGGTGTAGCACGCAGAAGCTCTTGCTTCTTACTTGACTGAGCAAGCCCTCTGTGCCTGCAGAGGAAACCCTCCTCCTGGGAGCCCATGGAAGGCTGGATGGTTCTGACCTGGCTAGGCTTGGTCACGCCCTGGAAGTCTCAACCATGGTGGGACATGTGCATGTGCAGTGTGGTAGCTTTGTCTCAGAAGCTCTGTCACTCATCACTGATATTGACAGCCTTAAGATTGTTTCTTTTGGTGGCCAGGAGGGGAGACAATCACAGTAAAGAAGGAAGAGTGGAGAAGGGGAAACTGGCTGAGCTTGGAAAGTTTCCTTCTGGCTCTTGGTCGGGTTGTCTTAACTTGCTTTTCTCCCAGGGCTGGAGTGCTGACTTCACTCCTCGGGACTCCCCTGTATGATGCCAAAAGGTGTCCGCATGTATAGGATGATGCGCATAAGCTCATGATGGGGGGAAGGCAGAGAGGACTTTTTTTCAAAGGTTTAATGACTACAAAGTCCACATTCATGTGACGCCTACTGACCAAGTAAGAGAAAAACGATGCATCTAAGAAAGATCAAGTCCATCTACCTTGTCTGCAGATGATGGCAGCCTGGAAACTTTGTACCTGTAGTATCTCGATTGCGTTTTTTTGGTGGGGGGAGGGATTGATGAGTTTTCAGGGCGACCGGAAGAAGCAGGGCTGTGTATCGCATGGTGCTGCAGTGAAGGCTGATGCTGGGTGTTGTGACGCAGGAGCAGGGGGACCCATCTGTAACACCGCCACTGCTTCTCACCGACCCCATAGAACCGCGGGGCTCAGCTTTCCACTGGCAAATGGCATGTCAGGCTTTACACTGTGACTCAGACCCCGACCTACTTTTCTGGTTGCTGAAGCTTAAGCAAAGCCGTTAGGGGAGCTCTTTCCGTTGCAGTCATCCCAGTCACACCTGGAGCCTCCCAGAGCCCTGGCCTGGGGCCCAGCCCCCTCCCTGTGCCTGCAGTGTGAGCTGAGGGTTTGTCAGGGCCAGAGACCTAATTAAATCGTCTTTATAACTGAATTAAAGGTGAGAGGCAGAGGCCGTGGTGAGAGCAGGAAGTCTGAGGAGATGCCCTGTGCCGGGACACGGGCACACTCGGCAGTCGCAGCCTCTCTGTTGGAGCATGGTGCTGGCACAGAGCACAGCCGGGCCCCCGTGCCCTGCAGGAACTCCCACAGCATCTGTTTCGGGGTTGCTGTGGGAGCAGGAGCTGAAGGCAGTGGCAGGGAGGAATTTTAAATGGAACCACCCGTGCTTTTAGAGAACAAGACACTTTTAAACCCAGTCTGTTCCAGGCTTCCGGGTCCCCATACGTGCTGTGGTGATGTCATTATTCTGTAGCCTGCGAGACGTGAGAGGACAGATGGAAGAGATACTCAGGAAGGACCTGCACAGGGCTGTTCGTGGGTCAAAGGGAGGAGAGGGAGGCAGCAGACAGGGAGGCGACAGGTGGGTGAGGCCTGAGTTACCTGCAAAATCTGCTTGCCTTCTGCCCTGTACAGTTGGCAAATGACATTCTCCTGCAAACCGGAGGGCAGGTTCCAGTGCTTGTATTAAGCCAGCTCAGCTACTTGGGAGGCTGAGGCAGGAGGATCGCTTGAGCTCCAGGAGTTCGGGACTAGCCTGGGTAACATAGTGAGATCCTACCTATTAAAGAGACCCCCTCCTCCGGCAAAACGTGTATTTCCTCTTACATTCTTCAATTTCAACCTCCCATCATAATGACTTTCACCCATTTGGGATGATAGCACATGTAAGAATATACAAGATATTAGCATATGTAAGACATTACAGGAACGGGTTGTACATTTGAGGTTTTTTAAATCAGGGACACAAATAATTTTATAGGTCAACAATTCTGTCTTGTCTTTTCAGAATTGTCTTTTCTGTGGCTTAGGAAAATACAAGTGATTCTTTTTGTTACTATTCCAGCTGAACAAGCAAAATGCAAGTTAAAAAATTGCTATTGAAGGTTCACTTTGCCTGGAATAACAACAAATAGTTTACTGGTATCTGCTGAGAGGTGGGCTCTTGTACCCTGGAAGGTTCCAAAGACTCAGGGCAGGCCAGAGCACTGTGACTTTCATTTGGTAAATAAATGATGCTCACTACTGCCCTGCATTATTTTCTTCCCGAATTTCTAAGTCCTGCACACCGCGAGACCACTGAGCCCAGGAAGCAGGACTGTCGTTACCTTGGTCCCTGCTGTGGCCAGCTGCCAGTGAGGACATGCACTCAGCTATCGTGGCACTGGGTGCTGAAAGACCACCCTGAGGTCCCCTCATCCTCACCACTTACTCTGCAGAGGAGGACTCAGAGATGATAAATGCCTCGTCCAAGGACGCACAGCTTCTAGAGAACCATACACCACTACAGGGGATGTTACGAAAGCGAACTCAGCGAGATCAGCTGTCTACAGCTAGCAGTGTGAAGCTGCCTTACAGATGAAACTGAAAATGATGTGACCTGTGTGGGGTGCTGGGCAGTGAACACAAGGGGGGAATTTGGGGAGAGTGGGGTTAATTTCAACACAAGGACAAAGACCAGTGTGATTCTTCTTGGCAGGTGTTTGATTACATTAACATAGGTATTTTACCCTCTGCCTTGCTAACATAGGATTGTGGACGGATCTGAGGGGTGGAAGGACTCAGGTAAAATGCTGGCAGTAAAGGAATGGAGGAGCATCTTGGCTTTTTGCTTGCTGGTGCTAGCCACGCCTTCACTGCACATGCCTTTTAAAATTTCATTATCACTGAAGGCTAATGCAGTTCTAGTAGTTAGACCATTTCGTTTCTTGGCAAAAGAGAATTCTTAAGGGGGATGATCCATCCTCTTGTAAGTGCAGGAAGGAAAGTTAGATACTGAATTCCCTATATCATTCTGCCTTTGGGTAGGGAGGAGCTGTGTCCCAATACTTGGGCTGCTCTCATCATGAGGAGAATTTACTGGGGTTGCTTTCTCCCCTGCTGTCTCTTTTTCCCTCCTGATGGAGGAAGTCTGTGATTTTGGGGAGCCAGCCAAGGAAGGAATTAGGTAAGCACAGTCTGTATTTTTCCTTTTTACCTTGTATTCCTAGAGTGGTAATATTTAATAGTTACAGTTATCTTTGAGATAAGCATGGGGTTTGGAATCATATTGCACAAGGTTGATGTGTGCTTTTGGGGGACATTGTGGACCCTGAACTGCCATTTGTGAGATACATTGTTTCAGAAACACAGAGAGCCACACCATCTGGGTGGTAGAGAGGTTTTTGTCACTTAGCCCTACCAGAATTACTTCTATTTATTTTAGTTTTAAAATTCGGTCAGAATGTAGTTACATTATTAGTGTCAAGTATATTAATTTCCTTTGCCTTTTCTAATTTCCCCAAGTTTTTGTTTTTCTCTAGAAACATCTTGTTAAGACCTCCAGAATGAGTAATTTTTATTAGGAAATTACCAGCTCACTTGTTTTCCCCTCTCCTAATTCCTTCCAGGTGGGTTTGTATTATATTTCCTGTGCTTGGTGTCATGTGGAGTTTTGAAGTATTTAGCATTGGATTTGAATCATGTTGTGATTTAAGTTTTCAATAGAAAATACTACCAAAAGGACAGAAATCACATGTGAACTCCCAGCACAGAAAGCAAGCATTCTCCTTTCCTATACCCCTCATACTGAACTCAGAATTCCAAAATTATATTAGCACACTTAGATTGTTTACACTGAGAAATCTTAGATTAATGCTGATGTTAATTGGTAGTTACTGCTTTTTTAAAATTTCATGTTACAAGACTAAATAACTTGTTACTGAGATGAGGACTATAATTTTCTTTCTGCATTACTAATAACTCATTGTATTCATCCTGGGGTGAGAGTAAAGTCACTGTAAGTTTTGAAGCCATTTTCTTGCCCCTGGGGCTTTCCTGGGACTTCAACATAGCCGAGTCTGGTTTCTCGGTGTAGTCAGTCATCCGGGGTGACTCCGCCTGGTACGAGCAAAGTTCCAGTTAGACAACTCTGTTGAAACAGTATTAATACTGGCACATTGTATATGGTAGAACTTCAGTAAGTGTTTGGTGGAATGAGTGGGATTATTGTAAGCCTGTATAAATTGCAGTGAAACGTTGTACACTTTCCCCAAGTCTGTGGTAAAGCAGAAGCATTTTTAAAAGGAAGATTAGAAGATTAAGTAAAATCTTGATAATTGACATTGGTAGTGAAGATCTAGGTTTGAAGAAAGGTTGGATGTTCCTATGTACTAAGCATGGGGAAAGAAAGTCCAACAGGCAAGGTTAATGAGACTCGACACCACCCTCGCATCAGCCTTTGTTGTGGTTAAGTAGAAGAGGGACCTGCTGTTTCAGGGAGTTAGCTTTGGGGCTGTGTGTGTATGTGGAATCCTCCCGGAGAAAGCAGTCTGTTTACAGTACCAAACCCAGCAGCCGAAGGTTGTTTATTGCTGGTAGAATCACTGCAGAGTCCTGGGTGATCCTGTGGGATTCCATGAGAAAATGATGACTTCCACTGCACAAGCCTCCTCCAGGATCTTCCTGCCCTGATCACCTGCAAAATTTTCTTGGACGGTCCTGGAGAGGGACATAGTCAGTAGTGGACCTCTTGATTTTCTATTTTTCATACCAGAAATTTTGGTGGAAGACCTCATCTAAGCTCCGTCACTTTCTGGTGTCACTTAATTGGTGTGATTCTTGGATGGAAAAAAAGGGGGGGGATACAAACGTTGCATACCTGGCACCTGATGACCAACGCACGTGTTTCCATCTCTTTGTGGCAGTGTCAGCTTCCGGTGACGGTTTTCCAAGATGTGCTGATTCCCAGGTGATTGTTCAGCCTGAATTGAACTTCGGGAAATATCTCGGTGCCACAAACTGATTTTTCTTCATAAAGCTTTGTGTTGTTTATGTGCCTTCCATGTTGGCATCTGTGTTGTGTCTTTCCCACCCCCCACCCCCCCACTGAGGCATTTTTCCAAACTTGTCCTGACATCCTAAAGTAGTTCATATGAAGCTAAGCTTTGGACTCTAGGGGCAGCAATTTTATTTTGTTTGCAAGAGCCTGGCTTAGGGCATGTGCTAGTAAATCATTTGTTCCCTTGAGATCTATTCATTGGGCATATTTTCTACTCATTTTCCTAGATGTACGCTTTTTACTATGGCTTGCTTTTCTCCATCTTTGTTCTATTTTGAAAAACTTAATACAAAGCGAGTATTAAGCTATTAAAAAGAACAGGATAAAGCCCCGAGCAGCAATTAAAACAGAGTTCTAATCTGTGTAAACCTTAGAAAAATCCCTTAGAAATTACATGAACATGCTAAAGGTGATTTGAGGTCCAGAGACTATTTCAGCATCTTCTGTCTATCATTCTTCACTTAGAGAATCTTCCATTGTCTTTGAAGTCAGGAAACATTCTTTTCTGTTGTTGTTCTTGTTTCTATTTATTTATTTATTTATTTATTTGGTACTGGGTATTGAACTCACAACCTCGTGCTTGGCAGGCAGGTGCTATTCTGCTTAGCTATATCCCTGGTCCATTGTTATCGTTTCTTTGAGGAAGCGATTGTCAATTGTATAGCATACATTAAGAGAATTTCCAGAATGATCTTTAAACACACTGAAAAGTCTCACCTACTATAAAAAGTAGTACCACTTTCCCGGTATTTGGATATTTTATTAGTCCTGGTGGCTTATGAGATATGTAGCTTGTAAGACGCAGCTTTTTAAAAGACCTATAGTTTAGCTACTTATTCTTTGAAGTAGAACTGTTTGCTGGGTAACCAGCTTTATTTCCCAAACCAGCTGATGAGCTCTTCAGGACAAAGGACCATGTCTAACATATCTCTGCACACTATTGTGAGCTATAGTGCAATGCAGGCCATGTTGCTGGTATCTAGTAATTTTTTAATTGATCTTGTTGGTTGAAAGATGTTATCCTTTAATCGGTGAAATCTTCCTTTTACTTGGCTCCTCATTGGAAAGTTAGCAAGCACTGATCCCCAAATGATTTCAAAACAGTGCATTTCAGCACTCACTGAAGATAATTTTAGATCCATTAGGAAAATTCCGTTGCGTTCTTCTCTCCTCAGTCTTAAGTTAATGTTTGGCTTGGCATTCCCTTCTGTTCCTTCCCACCTCTACCTTTAAGTGAATAGTAGCAGAACGCTATTTCTTAGTTTTATTTATTTATTTTTTTATTCCCTAGTTTTCAAAACTGATAGAAAAAAATGAATTTGGACCCCTGCCTCATGGCCGTATATGACAGTGAACTCAAATTTAATAAAAAATTTACATGTTCTAAGAACTAAAGCTATAAAACTCTGAGACAGAAGCATAGGTATGCATCTTAACCTTGGATTGGGCAATGGTCAGAAGCACAAATAGTGAAGTACATAAGTTAGACTTTATCAAAACTAAAACATTTTTGGACATTAAAGAACACTATTAAGAAAGTTGAAAAAACAATTTACAGAATTGGAGAAAATAGTGCAAATCATTTTCTAATAAGTGTCTAATATCCAGAATATGTAAAGAGTTCTGATACCCCAGCAAGAAAAAGATGAACAATCCGATTTTTAAAAAAAACATGGTCAAAGGATTTCTCCAAGGAAAGTATCCAAGTGGCCAAAAAGCATCTGCAAAGATGTTCAGCATCAGTCATTGGGGACTTGCAAGTGCAAACCACAGTGAGATGCCGCTTCACCTGGTAGAATGGCTAAATGAAAGCCAGTCAATAGCAAGTGCTGTGAGACTGTGCAGAAAATGGAACCCGCAAACGTACCTGCTGGGTAGGAACTGGAACATCTGCTTTGGAAAACCAGTCTGGCAGTTCCCGAAAAACTGAATCAGGATCCTTGTATGAGCCAGCGATTCCATCCTATATACATACCCAGGAGAAGAGAATTTTAAGAATTTCATCTCAAGGAAAGAACCAAAAGACCTAATTAATAATATAATGGGCATCTTGGAAAAGTTGTGGCAGTATTGCTTTTGCTTACTCCCAGGCTGGCTGTCACTTGGTATTTTTATTATAGGCAGCTGAGTTAGCTAAAAGTTAATATGCAGTCAGAGAGAGGCTCGGGCTCTCAAGGAAGTCAGCAGAAAAATAAAGACATTAGAATTGTGGCTGGTGGTGTGACTAAAGAAGACCAGGCCTCAAGCCTCCTTAAGAATTAAACAGTAGCTTGAGATTATACTAAAATTGGTATCACGTGGTCCAGTAAAGTCCAGCTAGACACCAGTCACCCAGGTGGGTGACCAGAGCATCTGGACCCATCCCTTCCCCAGGACGCCTTTGCTCTTTCCATGCACCCTTGCTGCTTGACCCACTTCTCTCCTGGATCAGCATTAGCTAAGTGACTGTACTTCTAATCTTACTGGTTGATTACCGTTTTACCCATGTTGTACTCACCTCATGATCTTGCGCTATAAAATATTCTTCTAAAAATGACTGCAGGGGCAACCCACTTTCAGGACCCCTCCTGTCTCTTGGAAGCTATCTCAATAAATCTTTCCTACTCTTAACCTCTGTTGTTCCTTCAAATTCATTCTTCGATTTTAGCAGACACGAATCTGACATCTAGCGGGTTGGGAGTTACGTTTCTCCTGTGTCCCTATGATGTGGATGAGTGTCCCCACCGACTTATGGGTGGAAGGCTTGGTTGTCAGCCTGTGGCACTATTAGGAGGTGATAGAAGCTTTGAGAGGTGGAACCTAGTAGTCCAGTCATTGAGGCCATGCCTTGGGGACCCTGGGATCTCCCCATACCAGTTCCCTTGAGGCGAACACCTTCCTCTGCTGCAGCCACCACCTTGATGTACTCGCCTTGCCACAGGACAAAAGCAACAGCCCGAGCAGCTGTGCCCTGAAACTTCTAAAAATGTGAGCACAAATACTTGGAAAGAGGACAGGCCATGAAAATAAGGCCAAACCTTGGGTACTAGAAGAGAAATGCAGAGAACAGGCCTGCGTTTTAGACTGTGACAAGTACCCACCTTAGAAGTCATCCGGTGTAAAAGGAGGCAGGCACATTGACAAGGGCCAACCAGATAGGAGTGAGGACTAGACCTCTTGGGACTTCTGTCTCACAATCTGCCCTCCTACACTTCCCCTCTTCCCATGAGCCCCCCAGATGGATGCAGGACTTTGCCCAAAGAATGCATGGCTCAGAGGAAGAGGAAGGGGAGCCCCCTCCCCACTCCAAGAGGGAGCAGCCCCACGTGGAAGGGGAAAGCCCTTCCGGAGGAGGGCTTCAGCCCCAGCGCTTCCCTGTGCTTGGAGACCTGAATTTGCTTCGACATTGATTTCTTGTTTCTCTTACTGTTCTCTGGGGATATATTGCAGAGAAATTTAATGAATATTCTTTTGGTCTGCATGACCTTGTGGCTGGAGTGCCACCCTTACCTTCGTGCGTTCTGCTTAGGATGTACCATGTAAGTAAATCAATAACGAAGCGAATGGAGAAACAGCTCTGCTTACCATTTTGGGGGTGATGGAGTAATGATGTCTATCAATATTTATATTTCCCTGAGATGCCTTTTTCTTTGTGGCATTCAGACTGGTTCCGTGTGAGACTCCTCGCTCTGGTGGCGCTGTCTGTGGAGAGTTGTGGTAAATAGATGTTTTTCCCCTGTAAATTTTCTGGATGTCTTTCCAAAGATAAACAAAAAAAAAAAAAAGAAAACACAGAAAAAGAAACTTTCCATTCTGGTAAGTGTTCTCCTACGCTGGATATAGGAATAGTTACCTGTCCTCACCCAGAGATGCTAACAGTTAGGAAACATGACACGTCATGGAATGGTCCCCAAAAGCCAAATAGACTTGGCTGCCTTGTACCTTCCTGTGAGTCCTGCAGCTTCCTTTCCTTCCTCCCTCCCAGTCTCTTTAACTTTTTGTCTCCTCTCCCTGCAGTCCTGGCTTCAGTCCTTGCTGGCATGGTTGGTACCTCTCGTCTGCCTTTGGGAGAGGTGCTGAGAACCTTCCAGAACCCACTGTAGTGGAGGTTGCTTGCCTTTCTTGGTGACAGCAGAGGTCCGGGAGCTGCGCCTGTCACAGTTCTCAGCAGGGTAGGATGGAGGGACATAGTAGAGATGCAAAGCACTGCTTCCTCACTCAGCAGTCCCAGAGGACCCTTTCTATTTAAGAACCTGGCAGGCAGCAACCTAAGAGGCCTCTTCCCTTTCACTTGGCTTGAGTGGCCACATCCTGCCGCAGTAGTGATTGTGCTCACTGATCACGGTTTTGTTTAGGCATTTGGTGACTAGAACATGTAGCATTCCCAGACACAGTGGCGCATGCCTGTGATCCCAGCTACTCCAGGGGATGAGGCAGGAGGGTCACATGTTCAAGACCAGCCTGGGCAACTTAATGAAAGCCCATCTTCCTGTCTCAAAGTCTGGCAGGGTGATAAAAAAGCATTAGGGATGCAGCTCAGTGGTAGAATGCCTCTGATTCTATCCTCAGTATTACAATAAATAGGAATGTGGTTTATTATACCTGCATGTAGTGTGGGGGTAAATAAAAATTTTTGGAGCCATATTAGCCATGCAGTGTTTTAAAAAAAAAAAAAAGAAGAGTGACCTTGAAAAAGTGGTGAGTAAGTGAAATAATGAAGGAGACTGAGCCCTTAATGGCTAGCCATCATCAGTGAGAGACCCAGAGTTAAGAGCAGTGGTTCTTGGAAGACAGTAGCAAACGATGGGAGTCAACGCGTGAATTTTAATGGAGTGTCTCTCCGTTAGTGCTGCTATAGCAAAATACCTGGAACTGTGTAACTTATAAACAATGAAATAATGTTTCTCACAGGTTGGGAGGCTGGGAAATCCAAGATCAAGGGCCAGTAAGTTAATAGCATGGTCAGGGCTACTGTCTTCTTTCAAGCTGGTGCCTTTTGCTGAAATCCTCCAGATGGGACGAACGGTGTGTCCTCAGCGGCACAAGGGATGGAAGGGATGAACTTGTCTTCTTAGGCTATTCAAAAGATCATTAACCCATTCGTGAGGGGTTTGTGCTCATGACCTAATGGGCTCCGAAGATCCTACCTCTTACTGCTAATGCACTGGGGGTTAAGTTTCAACATGAATTTGGGAGGGGACACAGGCATTCAAACTGTAGCGGGGCTCATGCTCAGGGAATTCTTTGCTGCCATCTGTAACGCTAATCATTACCCCTCTGTCCTTCTGTAAGCTTGATGGCTTTATAGTGAGGGGTGTGTGTGTGTGTGTGTGTGTGTGTGTGTGTGTGTGTCTGAGACAGGGTCTCATTGTGCAGTTCAGTCTGGCCTTGAGCTCACTTTGTAGACCAGGCTCATCTAGAACTTGCAATGATCCTCCTGCCTCAGCCTCCTGAGTGCTGGGATTACAGGCGTGTGGCACCATGCCCAGCTATAGTGAGGTATTTTTAAATTGCCTTCTCTTTATATATGATAGCAATGATGATAAAACCTGTCAACTCCAGCTTGATTGGGAACCATGGTGATGTGAGTGACCATGTGGATAACCGTGGCTGCAGCCACTGGCCCACACTGAGGGTGGCCACAAAGTCTCCCTGAGCACTCTCTTTAGAAGTGAGCCGAGCTCTCCCCTCCACAAACACATTTACCATGGCAGCTTTCTAGACAGCGACAGGGGCTGCTTTTAGAACTTCGATTGTTAGCGACCAGTAATTAACAGAGAGCGCTGCTGGGGACTTGTGCCTCTGTGTGGGATGCGTTTGAGGGGGAACAGCTCTTGCTTGCTTGTACTGGAAGCCATTCCTGGCGTGACTGAATCTCACCCACGTGGGTCACAGCTGGAAGTTCCAGAATGTTCTAGATCCATCTTGGACCCTTCTGGAGTCTGAAGGACTCCCTCCCACTTAGACTCTTAGAGGCATGACTTCATTCTTGAGTGACACGGATGGTGGAAGGACTTTTGTGATCAGAAGAATTTAGGGTCTAATTCCAGACTTGGCACTGGGCACTCTGGGTAGGCTGTGTCCATGCTGTGACTTCATCCTGTCAATTACCACTGAAATTCTCAGTGTAGAATCTTGTATGTTATTAGATGATGGCTAAATAGATGTCCCTTAACCAATCATGCTTGCCCTTCTCTGTTACTTCCATCAAAGCCTTGGAACCGGAATCTTATCTTCTGTATCCATGAGATGCTTGGGCCTTAGATATTGATGTCTGCAGTTAGAGTGGTTGTGCTGAACGTAGGGGGAGAATTGGTAGAGGGTCTTCCTATCCCTTACAGCATGGAGGGGTGATCTCACAGGCCAGAAAGCTATTTAATTTTGCCTAGATTTGAGTACTGAAAGTAGGCTTCAGTTGTAGTTGAGTTTATTTATTTTAATTCCTGAAAAAAAGAATGTATACTATAGCAAAAGCCAAAATAAGTTGAATACAAAAATAGTATGATCCTACAACTCCAATGAAATGCTAACATAGGATGTCTACAGGCAGCTGTAGGAGAGACTAAATCTGAATGGCTCCATTCATCCTACTGTTACAGACGTTTTCCATGTTGCAAAGTAGTTCTGTTTTGTAGCAAGGCATGGACCGTAGTGGCAGATGTGCCCAGGTTAGGGGCCCACCCCTGTCACTTAATTAGCTTTGTGACCTGGGGCAGATGCATTCAGATATGCATATAAACATGCATACATACGCCTTTGCCTATACCAGGGTCTGTGTCTATGCTGTGTTTGCATGTTTATAATTTCCTCACAGATTACTGCTTACATTTGACGATACTGTGGGTCACTTCATGTCAAATGACCTACGTTTAGTAAAATTATATTAATTAAAATTCTAATTGGGCCATATTTAGCCTGAATAAATATTTAACCTGGCTTATTGTATCAGTTTGTTAGAGCTTTAATAGCAAAGTACTGTCTGTCTCAGTGATGGAAATTTATCATCTCACAACTTTTTTTTTTGCACCAGGGATTGAACTCACAACCTTGCGCTTGCCAGGCAGGCGCTTACGCCACTGAGCTAAATCCCCAGTCCTCATCTCACAATTCTGGAAGGCTAAAGTCATGGCGTTGGCAGGGTGGGTTCCCTCTGAGAGATATTCAGAAAGGATTCACCCCAGACCTCTCTCATAGACCAATAATTAGTCATCGTTTCCTTGTGTCTTTACATTGTGTTTCTTGGTTCCAGATTTCTTTTCTGTATAAGAACAGCAGTCACTTGGGATTAGGACCAAGCCTAGGTTAGTCAGCTTTCCATTGCTGTATTAAGATACCTGTGATAATTAACTGGCAAGGTTTATTTTGGCTCATGATTTCAGAAGTTTCAGCTCATGGTTGCTTGGCCGTGTTGCTTTGGGCCTTCAGCAGTGTGGTAGATCATGGGGGACTCACAGGGCAGAGGAAACAGTTCACCTTATAGCCACCAGGAAGCAAAGAAAGGCAGGAAGGGAACAGGGTCCCAATATCCCCTACAAGAGCACGTCCTGGAATGAGTATAGACTTCCTTCCACTAAGCCCCATCTTTTAAAGGTTTCATCGGCTCCTGGTAACACCACACCTTTACCACATGGGCTTTGGGGTACATTCAGGATCCAAACTCTGGCTACCCCTCATGAGTATATTTTAACTTGATTACCTCTCTATAGAACCTGTCCCCAAATAAGATTACCAACTAAGCTATTGGGGTTAGGACTTCTACATGAATTTTGGAGGTGACACAGTTTAGCTTGCAAGATGCTATTGTGAAACAGGATGAATACCAGTTTTACAGGCCAATACTGACAGATGACAAAAGATTGCCTCCCACTTCCTGTTAATGATGTACTTGGAAAGTTGAGTTCTTAAGTCCTGCTATTTCTTAGGGCGCCTCATCTTTTGCCTCGTCCGCTCTTGAATGGGCTTTGCATTTCTTCTGCCATTGGTCCACCTTTATCTTGAGTCTTATGTTTGTTTTTGGAATTATCTTGTAAGAATAAACCCAGTTTGTAGAGACAATAAATGCGATGGTATCATAAAATAATCTCTTAAAATGCTCTGTTATTCTTAACATTGATTTGTTTTGTTTTGTTTTGAGATAGGGTCTCTCTTTGTGGTTCAGGCTGGCCTCAAACCCACTGCAGTAGGCCTGCCTCAAACTCCTGAGTGTTGGGTTTACGAGTGTGCACCGCTGTGTCCAGTGACTATGTTGTCATGAGTTTGTCATTTCATCCTTTCCCACAGGGGCATGTTTTTTTCTGCCTTGTGCTTTTGATGTAAAATTTATATGCACAGACTCAAATATGATTTGTTTTTGTTATTTGGAAATATAAATCTTACCCATAACTCATGGATGAAATTGGCAAGACTTTTGGTCTGGCTTTATTTGATTAAGTATAAGACAAATGATACACCATCTGAATACTTCAGTGTAGTTAAGATCTTTTTTGTGATTCTCGTTTGTCCTGATAGGCAGTCCTAGAAACTTGGGTCTGCAGAAAGTAGAGCAAGTATATCTACCAGGCATGGCTGCACTATTTTTTTGTTAAAGTCTAGTTCAGTCCTTTCTTCTGTCATTTCTACTATGTGTAATATATTTCAAAATTTATCATAAGCATTTATCTTTCTGCCTCTCTTCTGTAAATCTGTTTTATTGCTCATACCAGATGGGTTTTTTTTTTCCTCCTATTTTTTTCTTTGTAAATTCTGACTTTTGATCTCTCCCTTAATGCCTGAGCCCTGGTTGACAGATTGTTCTGCAGGGTAGATTGAACTATAAAATATGCACTAATCATTGGCTTCCCCATTTGTTAATACATACTCATTTAGCTAACATACAAATCAAACTACTGGTATCTTATGTTTATTTGTTATTGTCTCGATATCTTCTGGGCTGTTTTGTAAAAAATGCTCTTTTCTTTGCAAGAGAATATATTTAGTTTAGGAAAATCTGAAATAAATTACAGAAGAGTTTCAAGTAGAAAAATCCTTACCATAGCTTTATTTGTGATAGGATAAACTTGCAAGTAGCTGATATTCACAAAAGCAAACATACAGCTAAATATATTATGGGGCCTTACATTGCATTATTATATTTCTATTTATAGCCCTATGGAGTTTGTAATACTATAGGAAATGATTACTATGGGATTGGAATGGGGAAAACTGAGGATACAGAATTATATAGAGTATATCGTCCAGATTACAAAAAAAATATGCAAAACACAGAAAGAGATGTGTCAGAATGTTGGCAGTGCATATCTGTGGGTGGGTTGGGGCCAGACATGGAAGTCTCTAGCTAGACAGACATGGGTCTAAGCCTTCCTTCCCTCGTGGGTAGCCTGTCCCTTAGGAGACATAACCTCTTTTAAACCTACGTTACCCAGGACAAACAGGATCCCTTGCACAGAATCATTAGGCAAAATGGTTATTTCAGTGTATAACAGAATAACGTAACACACACAAGTTCAATTATCAGTAAAAACATTATAATAAGTATTTTTCCCATTTTGCTGCACTTAACACCAGTGCTATATTCATTCTGGCATGTTTCTTCCTGTTCAAAGAGCACATGTTTCCATGGTGTCTTAATTACTTTTCTCTTTGCTGGAACAAAGTACCTGATACCCAAAGTTACAGGAGGAAGGGTTTCTTTTGGTTCACAGTTTGTAGAGGTTTCACTCCATAGTCAGCTGGCTCCAAGGCAAAGTGGTACATGGCACAGGAACATGGCAGAGGAAACACGAAACATGGCAGAGGGAACACAGTCCATGGCAAGGCAGGCAGGAAAGCAGCTAGCAGCAACTAGCCTGCATCCTGCCTTTCTCTTTCATCCCCATCCAGGCTACACACGCTTTGGGTGATGCCTCCCATACCTAGGATGGGGCTTCCGTCTTCAGTCCATCCATCAGCCACACCCACAAATATGCTAATTCCAATCAGTTGGACACACCCTTGAGCCCAATATTGCACCCTAGATCCAGCAAGCTCTGCAAAGCTCCACCTACCAGCCAATGAGGCTTTGGGAGGACATCAAGATAGAAGCCATAACACATGGTCTCTGTGAAGTCAGATCCACAGTGTTTTCCTTATCCTGCTTGGGTGGGGTCTCAACCCCTAGCCTACTTGAAGATTCAGCATCCTTGACCTGTAAAAAGGGCTTCAAAGCAGTGTTAGGTGCATTTCTCTTACATGTTAGCTGCTATTACTTACAAATTTTTGAAAACTGTATGTCTATTAGGGTTGCTTCTTACTCTTGGAGAATGGAAAAATTGCAGCAAGGATTTGCATATTGTATAGAGATGCATGCCTAGCAACTGCCATGTCTGAGATAAAGAATACTGCTATCAATATGCAATTAGACTAAAACATTCCCATATTTAGGTATCAAATGAGATGATCTGGAGGGTGAGACACCATTGAAAAGGAGGCTCCTTTGGAAAATCTAACTCAGTCTATGAATGCTGGACCGGTCACATGATGAGATGCTTATGGGTTTTGAATCTACAAAAATGAAAAATTGAATCATGTTCTTTGATTTGCGTCAGCTCTCTAAATATATGCCAGAGTTTTAGCTCAGGTCTCTTAACAGAGATGCCCTTCTGATTTGTGGCTAATGGATTAACGTAGATAAATGACGAGAATACGTTTTTAATTTTCTTTGCTTTTTTCCTTCAGAATTCCTCTTTGCAAAAAGCATGCACTGTTGCCTTTTTGAGTGATGCCTGTTGCAGGTTTGCAGCCTTGTCCTTTCACTGAAAAGGAATGGAGATTTCTTCTGTTTCTTAAGTGAAACCACACATGCTCTTTGTATGGATTTGCATGGTGACTCCACAATTGAAATCCATGCTGCTCAAGCAGAGATAGTCCGCACTATGTTGGCATCAAATTAAGGGCAAGCAAGCAGAGTAAGGTCACTTGATAAAGAACCTATGTGCTATTTTCCTATTTTCCTCTAGGTTCTGTCTGGAAAATACCAATTTTTCCTTCCAAGATTACTGTAGATCAAAGCTGTATTTTTGTTTTTCTGTGTAAAAACTAATATATCTGCAGTCATCACAGCGGTGTGAGGCTTGAAGACAAACCTTGTGTTTATCAGCCTTACCAGCAGCCTAGAGCATCCACTGTCCTGAGAGTTTACAGACTTGTCACCAAGGGTCAGAAACACCAAATAATGGGAAGAGTTATTCACAGGTTCCCAAATGAATGGTAAATAACTCACAATTCTTCTGATGTTGACCTTCGATTTTAATTTTCTTCTATTATTTCTCGACTGTGACCTTTTATTTTCCTATATCTGTTTTTATAAACAACCTATTTTAAATCATTGAATGCATTAAGATATAACAGAATTGAAAACCAGAGTTCGGTTAAGCCACCTTCTTTTTTGACCTGTTGCAAAGGAGAAAACAGCATGCAGACTGAAGGACTATACGAAGGACTGGGGATATGGGTGATTTATTCACCAGATGTGTCTTGCGGGGGTAAATCGGGAGATTGCTAGAGAGCTGATGTACCTTCTCAGTGGTCCAGCAGAAAACGATGGTGTATTTCACACACAGGCTAGGGATACATTTATCTTCCCAGAGCCTCTATTTTTATCTTCCAAAGGGAGCTGCCACCAAACTAAACAGACATCTCCTGCTCTCTAGCCTGTTCACATAAGTGATGACCGTATACACATATGAGAAAGTGCCATAAAATGCTTGAGTGGCAGCGGATCATCAGGAGATGGCGTCTCCCATTGTTTCCGTGGTGACTGAGCCCAGGAGGGCACTGCCGGCATAGGGCCTACAGCTGGATGCCCTGAGAACAGGTGTAGGAGAGCAGGGCTGGCTGGCTGCGGATGCTGGGCAGGAAGAGCGAGTGATAGTGACGAACTGGGGAGGAGGCTCGGACGTTTCAGACACAGGCTAGAATGATCAGGCTGTTGTATAGGAACTGAATGTCTGTTCATGGCTGTAGTGTGGAGAGTTCTGACATCCCAGTGAGAGACGCAAAGCGGGTTGATGGGCCGGGGCGCTGATTGGGCTGAGCATTTCGAACCTGGTAGCCTCTGCATCTCAGCTCGCTCTCTGTGTTCAGAATCAAGTCTAGGCAGAGTGACAAATCTGGAGACACATAAGCACATGCCCCTTTTCCACAGGCCTCGCCTCATGTCCTCCCTTGCTGTGCCTTCTCAGCTGTCCCTGCATTCTGGATTCCTCACAGCACTATCCCCACCCCTCTGCTGAAATTCGTCCTTTGGCATCACCTTGACTAAAGGGCAGCTCTCAGCTAATTTGCCAAAGGATTCTGGGACTTCCCATTCTAGGAGAGTGCGAAGTGGTAAATGCACACATGCATGTTTTTAGCAAAGTTTAAAACTGGCGACAAAACTTTACGACCAGTGATAGATTGAATGATGGAATTTCAGGTGCCAGTGCCAAGAGCTGCCTGGCAAGGAGAAGGTAACGGAAGGGTTTCCGGGAAGGCTGTAATCACGCCACATGCACAGCCCTGTCTAGTCACTGCAGCTATGTGAGAAAATTCTGCGATTTTCTCCCCATGTGACCTTGTGACAGTCTTTTGACCTCAAGGTTAGAGCTCTTTCATCTGAAAATGGAAAGCAGTATCAAAGTCTTTTCTTACCATACCGTCGTGCTCCGTATTTTCAGCCTTCCATGTGGGTCTCCTCGTGGAGGCAGGAAAGCTGACGTACCAGTCCATTTCAGCGTTAAATAAACAGGGATCGCCCCTCTCCAAGACAAGCACTGCACCATGGGCAGTGGCTGTGGTTCTTTCCCTCAGGGAGCTGCCAGTGATCCCTGACTCATGGGAATTTGGTTCTTTTTGGAGTTTCTCATTGGGCAGTGGAGAACTTTATGGTGTAACACATGAGGTTGGGCTTCTGGAACAGTTGTGGACAGGTAGGACATAGTTTGGTCTTGGGGGGGGTGTTGGCCCTCTGTTCATCCTTTAATCTTGATATGAGTGTGGTTAAGTCCTTATAACTTGAAATAATGGGTTCAGTTAATATAGAGTTCAATTAATATGGAGTATGTATTAATTCTATGAATATGTGTAGAACATCTACTGGGGACTGCACACTTTGCCGGGGCCTTGAGAATCAAAGGCGACTGCTCTGACGCAGCCCTTGCTCTCTGGGACCTGGAGGGGAAATGGTCCGCTAAAGGCAAATGTATTTCTGATACCAGGTTGATAAATGTCCTTATTGTTGATATACTGGAAACAGGCAAGAATACACAGTAATGGCCCTGCAGGTCACCTACAGCCAACCACTTGGCTGAGTTCGTACTGACCGAGCTGGTCTGCGTCTGAGGTCACACCCAGGTGTTGGTCATCTCTGCTGTGTTCCTTCCCCACTTGACCTTTTAATGATGCTGACTTCTAGATGGAGTATTCAGTGTGGAACAACAGCCCTGGCCTCTTTGAAAGAGAGCTAATGAGGTGTGTTTGTGTGATGGTCTCTTGCAAGTTCTGGGGTTCCCACTCTGGCTACAGAGGGGCGTGTGGCCATCCTGGTCCTTTCCTAAATAAGACAGCAGCTGCATGGAAAAATCACATCAGCCACATTCATGACTGGATTTTGGGGGGAGGAGGCGGTGGTGTAGTTTACAATCAGGCAGCATCTTCACTAGTTGTGATGTGAGGAAGGAGACCCTCTCCATTCAGGCCCTGTCTGGATTCTCACCAGGTAGGAGGAGATAAGGAGGGTGCTGTTATAAAGGAGGTTGTAAAGGAGAGGCTGGCAACTCACAGAAAATGTGGCTTTGTAAGAGCGCCGGATGGAAGAGACCAAATGGGACCCTCGGTACCTGCTCCTAGAGCCTCACCTTTGAATAAAAGACACCTGGCTCCCTGGGAAAGCCTGACTCGACTTACCTTCCCAGTGGTGTCAGGGAGCTCTGTGTGCTTGCTCTCACCGTGGAGACTGAGTGTCTCAGGTGAGCCCTGGCAGCCATGGGGGAAACACCTTCGCTTTTTGGCAGCTCTGGGCTTCCAAGATCCCACTGTGCACTGGGATCTTACCTGCCAGAGAAGCTGCCTCTCTTCCAGAGGAGCAAGTAGAGGGGAGAGAAGGGAAAGAGTTCTTTCCTGGGCTCTGCTTTCAGAGAGCCAGATTGCTCACTGGAGCTCGGGGTGTAAACACAGATGAAGGATCGTTTTATGAAGGCTCACCTGTGACGGTGCCATTCGGATATGGGATAGACGCAATTATCAAATAAGGCTGTTTATCACCTACAGAGCAGGGCTGGGACATAAAGGAGAAGCGTGTGTGCCACCATCATAATTGGGTGCAGGGACTTCCAGGAGGTCAGAGTGGAGAGAGGACAGAGATGGTATCCAGCTCCCTCTCCTGAAGACTCAAGGCCCTGTGGTCTTGCTAGGTGTGCACAGAACCTCATCTTCACAAGGGGGAGTGTTCAGAAGCCGCGGAGTGCCTCCTATAGGCTGCCCCATTGCAGGGTCCTGCGACAGGCTGCAGGGCAGGAGCCCATTGTGATGCCAGCCCTGACGCATGGGGAGTGGCAGCTTTTTCCTCCTGGGCTCTTGCATTGAAGGAATTCTACTAATCTCCAAGACAGTGACTTAGTGCTGAGACTTAGCAGCTCCCCAAGCACACTCAGCCTCTTAGCTCACGCCCAGCTTGGTGTACACTTTGCGTTGGGATAGACCCCAGACCTACATGGTGAATAAGAGCTTACTAGAAGTCGAGCTCCATGTGGACAGGGACAGGAAATCCTAATTCCTCTTACAGTGTGTGGGACATAATAGATGCAAAATAAACAACTGAATGAATTTTCAGCACAGATAGTGGCCAGATAGAATGTGTTGCTTCCACTGTTTCTCCAATCCCTACGACTAGGGACAAGCCGTTGCTTAGTGTTTTTTATCTGCCTTTGACATATTTAATTCATTTACTTTTCTATTCTCTTGCATTTTATTGAGAAGGAGTGTGAGATAGATGGTAGGCAAGTAACAAGCTTAGGGCTGCATATCTGGTAAGACATGGGCAGGGCTGGAGCATCTCGTGGCCCTCACTTGTCAGGCAGAGGTCCGGAGGGTGGGTGCTCATCTTGACCAATGGTGGACATTTATTTTACAGATGAGGAGGCCTTGGCCGGAGCTGGGTTTGTTTGTCTCTCGGTGGACTGGGGAGAGGCTGGGGCAGCCTCCTGGCCTGTTTACAGCTCCCTGGAACTGGAAAGTTTATTTTAAAAGGAGAATGTCTGCGCTTCCCCACCAGTTCCACTGGCTCATCTTCCCTCTTGGCTGCCCCAGGAGGGTTTTTGTGTTGGTCCAGGTGACCTTCACACAGGCACAAAGGCAAACATGGTCAGAGTAAGAGGAGGTTATGCAAGGGAAAAATAATACAAATTTGATGGATTTATATTTTGCCTGTGAGCCAAAAGAAAAAGAACTTAAAAATCTGTTATGAAAGCATACATCCAAATTAGGGTACGAGAAAATGGAAAACCACCTTAGGGTCATAAAATAGAGGCAGGAACGAGACTAACAACACCACCAGCGTTCGTACACAAATTTGGCACTGGGCTTAGGTGCAGCCAAACCAGCAGAAGAAACCTGATCAGCCATCCTCGGTGCCAAGCGTGCAGCACTGAAGGCCCGGAGGGGCAGGAATTAGCTGAGAACTTGGACACAAGTGTCAGCCGCGCGGTGAATGGATTCTGTGCTGCCCAGAACACATTACAGTGGAGCAGGAATGGACAGCTCTACCAAGACTGTTGTCTGAGCTGCGCCCTTTGCTCAGGGTGTATAGTGGATACACAGCGAGGTTTCTCTCAAGTGTTGAAGACATAGACTTGGCTTCCATTGACATTTCTAGCTTGCTATATGATTTAATCCGGCTGTCTTTTTGCCATAGGGTAAAGCTGGCTCCTGAAAGCCCACAAGTGTCCATTGTTAAGTATCCCACCTTGTGCTACGTGGTACTAGAAGCAGCTCGTTGCTGTGGGTTCTGGGGGATGATGACTAAAATCATCCTGCAGTTTGATTTCAGACCTGTGTAGGTTTGGCTATGTGAAGGATCACATTGTCTCTTATGGTTAATACATTGTGTCAACTTGAGAAGTTTAGAAGTTTAGCTGAGAGACTCAGCAGGGAGCCAGGGTTCTTACTTTGTAAATATCCTCATCCTGTGCAAAGGAAGGCAAGGATATTTTGTGAGTGTTACACTCACAGGGAAGGTTTTGGTAGAGGGGGTGGCCTGTGTACAATTTGAGGGTAGAGAAGAGGCTTGTTTGCTCTGGCTGCTGTCTTGAAGTGTTGCCCCAGTGCCATGCCTCTCTGCCTTGGAGCCAGCTGATTATGGACTGAAATCTCCAGAAACTGTAAGCTAAATAAACCTTTCCTTGTTTCACTTTGGCTGTCAGGTGTTTTGTCTTAGCAACAAGAAAACTAACCAAAACATTGTCTGATAATAAAAATACTTTGCCTTTGTATGTAGCTTATGGTTTATAAAGCAGTCCTGCACATGTGTGATTTTCATTTTAAAAAATACTGTGAGGTGGACTCTTGGCCTTGTTTCATAGTTGGGAATACCGAGTCCTAAGAAAACAAGGAGTCAGGAGTAAGAAGACACCTTTACGTCTCAGACTCCCACGCAGAGGTCTGTGAGAGTGACTGGCTTGGTGTTAGGATTTTCCTTTTGCAACATGTTCCTCCGTTGTAGGAGTGATGCTTTTCTGCAGTCGTCATTTTAGAGTAATATGAAAGTTGAGAACTTCAGTCAGTGTCACCTCCATCCTGCGCCATCCTTGTGCAGTGTTAGGATGAGGAGTCGGGGGAATCCACTGGGACTAGTCGAGGGGAAGTTGGTTCTGTGGGAGTCGGTTGCATCCTGCTCTCTTCAGGCCAGGACAGGGGACGTGATGGGTGCAGCAGCCCACACCGTGGCTCCGTTATCATTTTCCATGGGGCATCTGTCTGCGTGGCTGGAGGGGGACCATGCATTTGCTCATCAGAAAGCTGTTTTCACCCCGAGAAAGGTGGCCTTCATGCAGTGCCACTAACAGTACTCTTCCCAGAGAAGAGAGGGATCCCATGCTGTCCGTGTGCCATAAATAGTATCCACAACGACGTCCAGCTCTGGCCTTCCCCACTAACTGTTAGCACCAGCTGCGGTCAGAGAGGTCAGCAGCTGAGGAAACCCTGCAGTTCTTACAAGCAAACCCACAGAGAGAGCGATGGTAGACAGGTCTGTCTACTTACCTCTAGCATTTAACTCAGGGAGTACGTGGGTTAAAAAGCCCTGAGTACTGTGAGCAGAGACCCGTCAGATGCTATGAGCTCCTCTGTGTGCTGTGTCAGCAATCCAGCCACCTCCGGCTCTGGTAAATGAATTCAGTGCAGGATCCCTTCCTGGGGAGCCCTGCTGCTGCTGGTGGCAGCGGAAGGTATCTCGACGTTTCTCAAATAGGAAATATTTTTACTATTGACAGCTGTGGCCATTAGAGAAAGACAGATTAAAGCAACACCGAGACCCCATCTTACTCCAAAAAAGAATGACAGTCGTCAAGAAAGCAAATAATAGCATATGCTGGCGAGACTGTGGGGGAAAGGAGCCTTTCTTCGTTGGTGGTGGGAATGTATACTGGTGCCACCACTGTGAAAATCAGTGTGGAGATTCCTCAAAAAAGTAAAAATAGAAATTTCATTTGACCCAGCTATTCACCATCCAGATATCCTCCTGCAAGAGTTAAAGTCATCATATTACAGTGATACATGTATACCCACATTCATCACAGCACAATTCATAGTAGCTAAATCTTAGAAGTGGCCCATCTATCCATCCTCAGATGACTGGATAAAGAAAATGTGGTATATATACACAGGGGAGTACTACTCTGCCATAAAGAAGGATAAACGTGAATCGTTTATAGAAAAAATGGATGCACCTTGTGACCAGAATGTTAAATGAAATAAATCAGACACACAAACTTACACATGACATGATTTCTCTTATGTGAGAAGCCCAAAATATAAATAAATTAAAGAGCAAAATAAAAGATAATAGGAAAGAAATCTTTTGCAAAAGGGAAGGGGACCAAGAGATGAAGGGAGAGGTAAGAGGGGAAGGAGATGGAAAAAAGGATGAAGATTTGTTCTGTATGAGCACCGATTGCCCATGATGAGTGTAATCGCTGTGCACTGAAAAATGTACTAGTAAAAAGAAGTTTTTAAAAAAATATTTTCACAGACAGAATGCTCTCCGAATATAAGTGGTTGTCAGCAAAACTTGCCCATGAAGCATCCCTGTCCTGTGTAAGATTTAAAGTTGACTTGAGAGTCTGTAGGGTTTCTTTCCTCCAGACCAGTGATGATTGTGGACTTCAGAGTTACTTCTTTGTGTGTTCCAGACCTTCTACGGGAGACCCTTTGAATCGCCTAGGACAATGGTGGCCCTGTCCTTGAAGATCTGTGTCCGCCACTGCAGTGTGGTGAAGACCATGCAGTTCGAGCCATCCACAGCCGTGTATGACGCCTGTCGGGTCATTCGGGAGCGGGTGCCCGAGGCCCAGACAGGGCAAGGTGAGGCTCTGTGTGGTGCATGCGTCTTCCGGCCTGGACATTTCAAACCCTGTACCTTCGAGGCTGGGCGCGCCTGGCTTCCCTTATGAAGCCTGAGGTGACAGTGGCCATGTCAACCCCAAGTCATCAGGCAGCACAGGTGTGCCCGTCCTCCTGCCCCGCCCCCTTCACTCATGCTCTGCAGTTCATGCATCACTTTCAGACATGACTGTGGATCCCATTCGCTCAGTAAGGTACAGAGGGCCTGCCCTGGCACCTGTTGATTGTGTGTGTCCCCTGCCTGTTTCCCTACTTGTTGCATGACCGCTTTTGATCGCCATCAGGACCTGGGGCAAGTCTTGTGTTGCAAACCCTTTTGAAGGCACTTTATAAATTTTATCTCAGATCTTAAAGTAACAGAGGAAACACATTATATTTTTTGTTTGGTACTTGATTAAACCACTGACTTCTATTAATCTGAGTATAAACAAAGCCATTCATATACTATACAATTGATTTTCCATTTCCCTTTGTCTCCTCTGTACACTTCCTTCCCTTATTCAGGTGTTTATCTGACTGACAGTTGAGAAATAGGAATCACTTTTAAATGGATAAACCTTTAATGTGAAAGTGGGTAAAACTCAGCTTAAAAATTGAAGCATAAGAATCACCTTACTAACTGGACATGGCGATGCATAACTATACTTCCAGCTCTC
>RJWT010005427.1:0-31036 GCA_004365215.1 Cuniculus paca | reverse complement strand
TGGACAGTGTGATGGTGAGAGCCAGGGTGCTATTAGTCCTCATGACTCAAAGCCTCAGAGCCCTGTGCACCCAACCCCTATTCTCCTACAAAACATCATCACCTGCCCTGCGTGGAAATCAGAGGGTGCTTAGCTCTTCCCTACTGTGAGCAGCTTGTCAACAAGATTGGTCTTCACTGGCTAGAGTCTGGCTGTGCTTAGGTGTAACACCTTAGAAACCCAGTCACCTCACAGAATGAAGAAAAACAGCAGATGCATGCTGAGCAACCCAGAGCAGGACCTGTGTCCCAGACTGTGATATCCGCTCAGCAGGAAGAAACCTGCAGCCTCCTATAGCATCCTCGCCCCTCCTGCATCCCTGTACCCACTTGCACCACAGGGTTCAGTGTCCCTGTAGTCTGCAGGTCCTACAGTGTCCCTCCTCTGGACACAGTGCACTTAGGATTTTCTGCTATAGGCTGCTCTTCCTGGAAATCATTGTGATAACTGTTGGATTTATTTTTTACTTTACAGGTAGAACATATAAAATTAACTGTATAGCTGCTTAGTGTAAAGAAATTTGTTAGTTATAATATAAAAGAAAAATGAATTAAAAAATCTTTACCATCTTGAAGGAGTAAGTACTTCACAGAATTCACAGACTCTTAAACAATAGTTTCAAAGGTTGATACTTTCCTTCATTTAAATATAAAAATAGTAGTTTTAGAAACTTTTCTGTAAGTTCAAGTTAGAACTTAGACAATGAGCCGGGCGTGGTGGCTCACGCCTGTAATCCCAGCACTCAGGAGGTTGAGACAGGAGGATTGTTGTGAGTTTGAGACCAGCCTGGGCTACAAAGTGAGCTCAAGGCCAGTCTGAATGGCATAGTGAGACCCTGTCTCAAAAACACAAGGGCCGGGGCTCTAGCTCAGCGGCCTAAGCGCCTGCCTGGCAAGTGCAAGGTCGTGAGTTAGATCCCCGGTGCCACAAAAAAAAAAAAAAACAAAAAACTCAGACAATGGTCAAACCACAGAACTTACGGCTCTCCACATTTAAGCAGCAAGTTAGACATGTGGCTTATGAAAAAAGACCTCTCAGAACAGTTTCCAGGATGAAAGTGTTACCTGTGAACACTCTGGAACCACGTGGAGACTCCACTGGAGTGTGTAGGTTAAGTCAAACAATTCTCTTTTGAGGCTATTAAGTTGTACTTCTCTTACACAATGATAGAGATAAAAAAACATTCATTTTGTACTGAGCATGATCAAGTGAATGACACTCAAAAGGCAATAACATTAATCAAATACACAAAGTCTGCCTAAAAACAGCAGTGGAGAGGATAAAAAGGAACTAGAGATCTCACTTTATAAATTACATTACTGGATTCAATTTCCATTCTTAATACATATTTGCCTCAACAATATGATACTGTTAAGTCTTGATAAGCAAATACTGACTTAAAGGCCACCAAGATGAATAAGAAGGAAGGCCCTAAAAGGAAGCTCATTCTCACCGGGACAGAGAAGAATGTAAATGTACTGTGGAGTGACCAGCACCCTGTAAGGACCAAGACACAAGGACATGGCCCACACAGTGGAGAGATCAGTACCCAACACAGGTCCAAGACACACAAATTTATCCACTGAAACTTGGAAATTAAAAAAAAATGGAAAAACAAACAGCTTTATAAATAAAGTTTGAATGTTCCCTAAGTTTGCATGTTGATAATGCAGCATAGTGCAATTCTCTTGAGGTGTGGGAACTCTAGGAGGCCCATGTGTCCTTTTATCATGGGAGTGGGGTCCTGATGAGAGAGTAAGTGGGCCCTAGCCTCTTAATGTTGCCCTTCCTTCCACTTTCTGCCTGGGATGACACAGTACAGAGATGGCCCCATGACCTTGAACTCCCAGCTCCTGTTCATTTTAAATTACCTAGTCTCATATGCTCTGCTACAGCAGCAGGAAACACACAGAGCCAGAACCTATCTGATAACAATCTTCTATAAAATAGAAAAAAAATCACTGTCTTATTTGATTGCTAAGATGGATGATGGTTACAAGGTGACCTAGAAGTAGGGCAGGAGGTTTCCTGGGCTTCTAGTACTCACAAGTCTACATCCCTCAGGACAGGAAGGAAATGACACTCACAGGCAGGGTGCTCTAAGAGCTCTGGAAGGTCCAGAAGGCAAGTTGGTCATGCAGGCCAGGGTAGGGGTAGAGTACACCCTGGCAAGTGAGAAGAACTCATGGGGAGGATGGACTGCTAAGACCACAGATGTCATAATGCTGTGTATCTGGAACCCTGTAACAGCAGAATATGCCAGTCTGGGGTCAGGACATTTCCTGAGTGCATGTTTTGTAATGATTCGCACTGAGTGTGGAACATGGGGCTTGGCAATCTCACAATGATTCTTATTCACATGGTCAAGCTGGGGACAGGCACACTTTCCACCGTGGAAAACGCCAGGAAGGGGGCAGTCATCAATCAGAAGCTTATGTCACTCACTGGTGGTCACTCGGAGCCAGAACATCACCATTTCTGCCTACATGTAGAAATCAAGGTTGATCTGCATTACTGGGGTCAGCACCTCCTGAACCCATGTACTGGGGGCCATAGGGATCTGCCTGGATGCCAGTCTTGCTGACTCTGGGGGGTTGGTATGGAGTCCTGCCTTTGTGTGTTCTGCTCACCCCCAGAGCACATAGGCAAGATTAGGCCTTGTTCCACTTGATGGGATCACCAAGAGCCAAGGGCAGAGTAAGCACTTGGTTACAGAGACAGCATCATACTTAGCATCTTTCCTTTGACTAATTTACACATGACTCAGAAAAGCCCAGGGACTAGGTCAGAATCCACCAGGGAAGTACAGAAACCAGCATCCTAAGGCCTATGACCTGTGGACAGTTGGTGCCCTGGCTGACATACAGGTGTTCAGCTCCCCCAAAGGGTGCAGGGTGCTTAAGACTGAGACCAGCACTGCACTTGCCCTGGCCACCACATGCAGAGTCCTGTGCCCGCCACAGAGGAAGATATCTGGCCATCAAATATCTGGTGCTGGCACCTGGAACGGGCATCTGGTCTAAGGTGGCAACAGGGCAGCCAGCATGGAAAAGGGGCTTCAACCTGAATCCATTTAGATGTACAACTTTTTTTTAGCCTTGGCCAGCATGTGCTGGAACCTCAATGCTCCACCCCAGTTTGACAGTCATCATAAAAATGTACAAACTACAAAGGTTTGACTGCTGTCCTCGGTCACTGTGACCCCCCACTCCACAAGTCACGTGATGCAGTCAGGACCCCTGGCCAGGGGTCAGAGCCCATGTAGTACTCTGGCCACAATGTGCAGATATGAACAGAGACTTCATGAAAGGGCAGTGCTGTGATCATCACAAATGAAGAACAAGAGGTGAGTGGAAATGGCAGCCAGTGCTATCAGAGCCCAGACTGACCAGCAGCAGCCATTGCGATGGGCTGCCACTTTTGCCCAGTCTTCCTTCCCACATCTAGGTGCGCAACCCCAAGGTCCTTTCCACCCTCCTTAGCCCTGGACGGGGTACCATGCCTGGACTCTACATGTGCGCTGACTCTGGCATCATTTCATTGCTTATTTGTGTTACGTCTATGCTGTGTATGGGAAGACAAAAATCGCCATCCAACATCCTTATGTGCAGCACACATACATGCCTAACAGGAGTGAAATGTTAAATATAGTAACTAGGTAACTACTGGAGTAAATGCTTTATACAAAGCAGAAATCCTTCACAGAGGCTCATGTGTTTCAAAATGTTTGGGGGTATTTAGAGAAATTGCTTGGGATATTTGAATGAGATGGGAACTTACTGTTTCCTTAACTAGATTAATGGGATATTAATGCTGCCTTAAAATCTGCTTCAACACCTTTTCCACTATGAGTCTGAGTAGGAAAATAGGTGATCGTGGACTCCATGAACTCATTTCTGAATTCTGAAGACCTAGGCCCTCTGCTAGTGGGCACACATGCCTTTGTGACTCCAATGGAAGAAACACTGTGGGCAGGGAAAACAGGTTTGTTCCCTTTTGTCCTTGTCTGTCACTCTGCAGTTTCCACCACAGGTTCCTTTTGTTGGAGTCTCAAGGAAGGTACCACTGTGGCCATATAGAGCACCCCAATGTCCTGCAGCCAGAGGGGAAAGCTAAGAGTACCTACTAATAGTAACTTCCCAGTAAGGCTTTGGAGGGTGGATGGTCACATGGACAGGAGGAAGAGAGAGGGGGGAAAAAAGCAAAGAAGAAACAAAACTTTTCACTGGTCAGTGACATCAAAATAAGCCCAAATTGTTCTTGCATGCACTTGACTTCCTCTTTTATTGCCAAGATTTCAAATTCATTTCTCTTTAGTCTTTCAAGCCCAGCTCTATCTAAAATTTCTTTCCACCTCTTCCCCATGGATCTCCATTTTTTGCATGCCTACCACTCGACAGGCCTCTCAGATTCAGCACAACCACCATTCACTCAGCTGATGACCACGCACCTGATGTCACCCGAGGCCCATCTCTGAGTGCCAGTCAATTATAATTACCTCAAGGTCAAGGACTGGGTGATTCCTCTATGTCTGGCCATGGGAAGACCATAGAGTGACTGCGTAATTCAGTGTCCACTGGACAGTATCCAAGGCAGTGTTAGTATTAACCTTTCTTGGAAATCAAAGAGGCGAGCAGTCTGCACTCATGCTGGAATAGAAGTGTGCAGTAGAGATGCACGGCCCAGGCATGTATTAGTGGCCTGGGCCTCAACTCTGTGACTGAGAAGCAGGGACTCCACAGGCCCCAGGCATGTGCCATGGGGCCCAGTCATGCATGCTCCTGGCCTGCAGCCCTGCTGCTCCCTCAGTCACATGGCTCCATGGGACAGGTCTGTTCTGTAGCTTGTGCCAACTTAGCCATCTTGATGTCTTGACTGGGATGAAAGGGCAGGGTTTTGGCCCTGAACAGCCCTGTCCCCACTCCTGAGACAGACATTCCTAGCCTTTCCGTCGCTGCCAGAATTTTGCCAATGGTCTCTAGTATCTCAAACTAAAGGAAGAAATGCAAATAAGGTTCAGCTTTTCAGATATCCTGAAAGCTCCCAAAGCAAGTCAAGGAGAAAAGGACAACTAAAGCTTTGTTTAAACAACTCTGAGATCTAACCCTACACACAGGCCTTCTTACCATGTGAGCAGCCCTAACAACAAACTGATGCATCTCTGGCCCCATCGTTAAGCCACATCCTCTGCTTAGGCACCAATTCATGGCCATCCCAGACCGGGGTTCCACTTATCATACTGAGCAGAGAAAAATTAGAGGCGTGTGCACATACATGAACTAGAGGCCTCTTCATAGCCTAAGAAGTGCACCGTTTGAAAAGCTGCCATCCCCAAACAAACCTTTCACACATGCTAATTTAAAAAATAATCTAAATTTATCAAAATTCTTAGTTATTATTTGGCACCTACATTCTGATGAACTGCTGGAGTACAAAACAGTCTGATACCGAAAATAGCCACAGTCCTTGGAGCATTCTAATTCTCACAGCTGTACCATGTTACATTAGCATAGACTTTCATTTAAGATGCAGTTGAGCTTTCAATTACTAATGACACTTAATGCTACTGAAAGGGAATTGGGTTAAACACAACACCTAGACACTGACTTTTTAATGATTTTTAAACATGTATACCTGGTGGGAAACCAGGTTCTATCTAAGAAAAAACTGGCTTTGCTGTCATAAGCAAAGATGTACTTATCACTCATTGAACTCAACATTTACCTTATGAATACTTAATAAATGTCAAATATACATTATTTAATAATTTTCAATAAGACTGTTTCCTGCATTCTTCCTTGAAAAAGATACTGACACTGAAATCATCTCTAATTTTTTTTTGCAAAGGCTTAAATTACATGTATTCAGAAAACGCTTTTTACCTGTCATGTTTATACACTGGAGTCTTGAAAACTGACTAATAGGCACTTAGTGGCAGAGTGTTATTAATAGGTACTTAGTAGGGGACTACTCATAAAGCACTCAGATGGTTTTCAAAATGTTCACATTTCATTTATTAATTTTCTTTTTTTTTTTGCGGTACCGGGGATTGAACTCATGACCTTGCGCTTGCCGGGCAGGCGCTTAGACCGCTGAGCTAGATCCCCAGCCCTGTTTTTGAGACAGGGTCTCACTATGCCATTCAGGCTGGCCTTGAGCTCACTTTGTAGCCCAGGCTGGTCTCGAACTCACAACGATCCGCCTATCTCAGCCTCCCGAGTGCTGGGATTACAGGCGTGAGCCACCACGCCCGGCTCATTTATTAATTTTCTATGACAACCTTCCATAAAATGACCAACAAGATGATAAAAATTTTTTAAGTAATAAAATAAATGGTATAAAATAGGGTATTAAAGTGCTAAACACTTAAAACTGTTAAAACACGAGGTAAGTCATTAAATTGAAATTATGTAAAGGGAAGTTTTTATAATTTAAAGTATAGAAAAGTTAGGAAAGTTATTAAAATACATGAGAAAAGACATTAAAGTCATCACTAAATACAAAGCTATAAATGGTTTAAATACAGTAAACATACCCTCAAAAAAAGGAAAAAGGAACAATGTAAATGAGGCCTGCAGAGGCCTAGGAGTGGTGGTGGTGGAGGTAGTGACCAGGGGACCAGCTACAGTGTCACAGTGATGCATGGAAGGAACCCTTAAGCTCCAGACAGAAGAAGACAGGCAGGTCCCCACCTCACCACCCCCAGGACACTATGTAAGAGTGTGGAATGGCACTATACCACCTTCTGGTTTTTGGACTCCAGGACCTGTACTGAGGCATAAAAGCCCCAGCAAAGGGAATTGGCAAAGACAGAGCCAGCCTAACAGGGCAAAAACATCCAGTACCAAACAATAAGACTGTAGCCCACAGAAATCCCTTGACCGTGATTCAACATGTAAGTGAGGCAGTCTTGGTGACACAAGAAAGTATTAGCACCACAGCCCTGCTGCAAGAAAGGAAGGTAACTGCAAAACTGGAGGCCTGAGGTAATAACACAGCTCTGGATACTGGAGGTAAGAATACCACAGCCCTGGTGAGCCAGGGGGAAGAATAACCTCAGCCCTGCTTGATCAGAGATGCCATGCATGGTGCTGCAGGACTGAAACTGGTTTTGTAGTGCCTTTCTATTGTTGAATAATTATATACCCAAGTATATTTCCGGGATTAGACGTCAGACTGCCAAGTTGCATTTTTTAAAATTGTTCTTAAAGTAGAGGAATCAACAAATTTAATCTGAAAAAAAAAGCCACTGACCAAAGCCATTTTAATATTTTGTACTTGTTCCCAACTCTCATGCTCTATCTTTAGATGTTCATACACGCGTCTGACACTAGTTACTACAGGAAAATTGAACAGTCCTAAAATTATGAGTACTATCTTCTCACATCTACTATGGTTGCCAGGTGTTTAGAAATTACTTCTCTAAAAAACAGATTTCCATATCTATTTCCTAAGTATTAAGTTTTTGGTGCTGTTTAGGTTTGAAGAACTTCTAATTAACTTAGAGGCTGGTTTTGAAAACTAGTACTGCGGGACGGGGAGCAGCAGGTAGATGGTGTGGAAAGAACATTACCAAGGCAGGCACCTGAATTTCACCTCCCTTTAGACTGGACAGTTGCTCCAACTCAGGTCCTAGGAACAGCAAGAGGTCTTAGCTGGCCAAAGCCGACTGAAGGGCGTGGGGAAGAGGAAGCTAGAAAGGCAGAGTGGGGCTTTGAATATTAGGCTGAAGAGTAGGCACAGAATTCTAGGGGCTAAGGGCGCTCCTTAGCGTTATTTTTAAATGTGACTTTTATTTTTATTAGTACATATTTGCAGTACATAACGATCACATTCATTGTGGGGAGTGGTACGTGCATATGACCACCTTAGTTCTTTGCACATTCCCTTCCCCTCCCTCAATCTCTTGGCAGAGGGGTGCTGTGATGAAAACAGTTTAGGCAGTAATAGAAGTTATTAGTGTATTTTTTTCAGTGATTGTTTTGCCTTATAAAAAAAGAAAACCAGTACTGTATGTTAATAATGTATGACATGTACAAAATACAAACAGTATCAAGATCCATCATTTTCTTCTTCCATGGTAAATCTTAACATGGTGGCAAGACCTGTCCATCTTGCCTCTTAGACATGAGGATTATCTTTAAAAATGACTCAGGCATTTCCCTTTTCCCTGCTAGGTATCTTTCCAAAAGAGTTAAAGACATTATATCACAGTGATCCATACATACCCATGTCTATTCACAATGGCTGAATCTGGGAAATGGCCTATATGTCCATCAACAGATGAATGGATACATTAAATGAGGTATTTACTCACAACGGAGTACTACTCTGTCATAAAGAAAGATAAACTTGAGTCATCTGTAGGAAAATGGATGCATCTTGAGGCCATAATGTTAAGTAAAATTGATCAGATACATGAGCTTAAATATCACATGATTTCTCTTATATGAATGGATTACAATATATAAGTTACAGAGCAAAATAAAAGACAAACAATAAGAAACAAGGAAACATCTTTTGCAGAGTGGAAGGAGACTAAGAGATGGAGAAAAGAGAGAGGGGAAGAGGAAAAAGGGACATAGAAAGAACTAAGATGTGTCATGTACATGTACCAACTTCCCATGAAAAGTGTAATCATTATGTACTGCAAACATATACTAATAAAATTTTTTAAATAAGTAGAATATAGCTGTTTGCTGGATTACATGTAGAACAAGTTTCTAATAAAGGAATATCATTCATAAAGACCTGGAGATATGACAATTTTGACTCTTTACAATGTTTTTAATCCTAAACAAATATGACCTTTCACAATTATTTGCTCATTTTGCCTAAAACCAAGTCCTTCCTCTTGTTCTTTTTCTAAATCCCATCAATCACCAGTTCAAATTTCAGGGTCATTTCTAAAACCTCTCTACATTCCTCAACCCTTTGTGTTTCCACAGCACATGGTTCAGGTCATTTAATGGTAAAGTCTGTTCTTTTTTTTTTCTTCGTCCTTATATGGGGTTCTTAATAAATAGCTTGGATTTAGAAGCAGTAGAAATAAAGAGAGCAATCAGAGGACAATTCCTTGCCCTCTGAAAATCAAAGGCAAATGTTGCTTGTTTACCTTCACAAATATGTGCCAAATGTCCACTTAGCTTTACTGATCATCAGAATTACCCCTTGGAATTCCCATCACCAAAAAGGTACTCACTTATTCAGAATTTCTCTCTCCCAGTCAGATTGATTAGGGTGAATTTAGTTAGGAACTGAGTCCCCTAGAATATGTACCAACTAGGAGCCCTTGATATGTCAATGAATTCATTTACTACATGCTGATAGACCAACTTACCATGATGAGTGCAATTAGTATGTACTTCAAACAGGTACTAATAAAAACAATTAAAAATGAATTAATCTACATCACATAGCCAATGGCTTCTACAATCCAATACAACAGTGAGACTCAAGATTATGGCAGTCATACAAATTTTCTACCACAGTCCCATTTCTGATGGGACTGATGTTAAGTTTTTTCCTTCCATGTTTTATGGAAAATTTACAACAGTAAGAAACAGATACTGATAAAGATTTTGTACCAATTTCATGAGAAGTCATGTGTAACCCAGTCACTAAGTTTGTATCCTTGAGAGGATGGGTAGCGATGGTACCACTCTCCTGTCTCACAAAATGTGACTCTCAGGGGTGGGCTGACCATCAGTGCTGAAAGAGAACCACCTGTGCTGGAGTCAGATGGTGCCCCCGGAGCACACGTCCACTCGCCCAAGCCTGTAGAACTGACGTGCCCAGCGAGGTGCTCATCCTTCAGTGAGCATTTCCTTGCCCCTACAACCTGCCAGAAGATGGCGCCACACAGGGAAAGAGCTTGTGAGGGTCCTGCGAAACAAGGTTCACAGTTTCCTAGGCCCCCACATATCTCTTGCCACCAGCTTGGGTCAAAAGGAGTGGCCTGCTCTGCCTTGTTGGCTTCTGCACCATTCCTCACCCTTCTGTTTGCTTTTGCTCCTTGCTCTTTTACCTCTTAATCTAATTACTCTTTTACCTCTTGTTCTAATTTCCCCAGATACACACTCTGCTGAGAAGTACCTCTGTTTAATCAATATTATTAGTCATTTCTGTGGATGTGAATGACTACTTCCACATCACTACTGACTGGTGACCCAGGAAGGCATTCGATATGCTCTTCCAGTTAAAACTATGTTGGTTGTTTTTGCTCAGTACTACCTTACCTGTCAACTGGCTCGAGGAAATCTAAATTCACTGAATCTTAAAACTGTAAAAGAATTTAGGAACCTTCTAGCTCAATCTCCTCATTATACAGATGAGAAAAAGGAGACCTAAATGACAGATAGGGAAGCAAGATAGGAAGGCGCTCAGAATTCAGCATGTTCACCCATTTCACTCTGCTGCCTCCTACTGCCAAGCCCACACGGCAACCCTCACTTATGGGTCTCTTCGTCTATGACTTTCTGTTTCCTTAAGTTACTACAAGTTCTGTGGACAGACAGGAATGGTGCCCAGAGAAGCAGGTATGGAAGGCTACTGAGAAGTACCAGATAAATATTCTTTTTCGACTTGGATACATGACTTCTGAGTTGAAAACTAACTTAAAGTTCACTTCCTTCAGGGGTTTTTAAGTGGGCTCAGAGAATGCCACTGGCTTGATTCTCATTCTTCCCTCACAATGTGTTTTGTTCACTGGACTATGTCAGCATCTTCTGACATTTCATGGGTCTCTGCACTGGGATGGGTGTTACCACACAGTGTTTCCACGCTTCAGTCTCTCTTCAGCTTCAGGAAATTTGCATATTATTTCTTAAATAATTTTGCATCCTGGGACTTCTATTAGCTGAACAAATATTAATCAATATCCAATAAAGTTATTCATAAATCACTCTATTGTTGTAACACACTCACTGAAAACTAAGAATGGTGTAAAGTTTACCAAGACATAACTGTCTCTAATTCAAATATATTATGAATATTTGCCAACCATGCTTTGGACTAGGTAACTATGATTGAAGGAAAACAAGTAGCCATCGGAATAAATGTGTCCCTTTCTTCTCTCCTTTCCCTTTTACCCTCCTTCTTTCCTACTCTCTCTCTCCTTCCACAGATAGGCTAAAAAAACCCTGCAGAGTCCTCTGTGAGCCATTTCAAAATTAACATCTGATATTCTGCACCCAGTCTTTTAATCAAACCAACCATCTAATACCATGCTAGCCCACTTCATTGAGATGAGGAAGAATCCAGGTGCCAGATGTGAGTGCAAACACGATGTCAAGACAAAAAACACAACTTTAAGAAACAGGTCTAGGCTTTGACTTCATCTGTTGACAGGTATGAGGCTGTGGAGGTGAGGGATCTAAGCAGAAATGCTTCTCCATCTGCAGTCTCCTTCCCAGTCACCTCACCTCACCTAAGAGCAAGGACAAGCTGGGACAGGGTTGAGCATTCAAATTCATTTCAATGAAAAACTAGTATATCTTGAACAAGTGTGATGTGGGATTGTGGCCAGAGCCAGTCCAGGATTCTCCTGGACCTGGCTGTACCTGGTGAGAAGTGAGCTAGGCCACTGAGCCACCACCGTAGGGGTCACCCCTAAATGCACAAAGTCACAGCTCAGGTGCTCTTTAGTGAAGACAAAAGCTGAACTGTGCCCAGGACAGCATCAATATGATCTGAAAATTATCTGTCTTAGAACAAAGGCCCGATTCTATCAAAACACATGTAAAGGATGAGTGTCTAACTCTCACAGAAAGCATATGGGAGCTATGCATTTAGTTCATGCTTCTGAAAGCCAGTAACTGAATACCCATTTCAACTGGCACTTGCTACTGAAATACTGACCACAATAGTTCCCACACAAATGACTTGAATTCAACAACTTCAAGGCTTTATCTGAGCACAAAGACTATGTCATGCAGTCAAACACCCTTGTGATTATGAGATAGGGGGTACTGACAGGTAGTAACACCTGCCTTACAGGATGTCTGTATAAATAACTACTCAACTCAGCTCACCAAATGCTGACTTAAGCAGTCCCAGCAGGCACTGGGCTAGCGCCTCTCAGGAGTGAAAAGCTGGCCATGTTCACATCTGCACAAGCTTTACTATAAACTCATCTGATTGGCACAATAAATACTAAGTTTGCTAGTGGAAGATCATTGCTGTTATGGAGACAAGGAAACTGAGGCCTAAAGAAGAAAGGCCACAGAAACATCATATGGGGAAAGAAAAAGCAGTTCCTGTTTTTGGGAGGAAGGGCAAAGAGGGCTAGTTGGGAAGACTTGAGATCTCCACAGGGCAATGGGCCTGCCCTGGTTAAGCCCAAGCAGAGACCCGAGGAAGCAGGAAGTATAGGGTAGGGTTGGGAGCTATGCAGTGTGGGCCAATGGGGAGGGGAGGCATGTTCGAAGACCTAGAAAGATAAACTGGACTCTGCTGAGGTCACAGATAAAGGCAGAGGCACCCAAGCCTTCCTGAGTTACACAAAGTTGGTGCCTAAGCTGATTTGGCAGCAACTGTGAATAACAAGAGGGAGCTTGGGAGGCATGGAGTGGATGGGAACTGCTCAGGCAGCTAGGGGAGGCAGTGATCAACTCACAGGTATGACCATGGAAGAAGAGATAATGAGCCCTGACCACAGCCAGATTGCACCAAAGGGCTAGACTGCGCCTCACGGAGAGGGATTCGGGCAGAGAGGTTACACAAAGGGGCGAAGGATCACTGGCAGTTCTGGCTTGGCATCCCAACACCCACAGGGTAGGACCCCTAACTCTCTTCCCCTAGCCTGTCCCAGCTGGATATGCTGTGTTCTCACTGCTAAAGGACACACTAACTGGAGGACCCTGCATGGTTGCTACAGCAGCACCAAGGACACCCTGTGTGGGACCCACTCCTGCCATGCCTGGGGACAGTGCTAGGGAGCCAGGTGGCTGGTCCCTGAGAGGGAGGCATATGGAGTTATGGGTATGTGCCATTATTAAATTATTGTTTTATCACTGCAGAAACATACATGAACCGGGACAGAAGGGACATGCAGTACCAGGGGAGGAAAGGCTGGCGGGAGTCCACAGAGCTGATCATGCTCCCTGTAGCAGTCTCAGAAGTGAAGAATTGGGAGTTGCTCACTCACAGCTTTCTCAGTTCTCCCGCAGAGGGTTGTTATTCTGCTAGGCACCAGGCAAACCCACGGGCAGGGATCAGGGAAGGCTGGTGACGTGGGTGCTGCCAAGGCTGTCAAAGTGACACAGCCACGCAGCAGCAGAAGAGCCAAGCTGCTTCTGTTCTTGTGTCCATTTCAACAGAGAATGGAAGCCAGCATGACAGGCCTCAGGGTGAGCATGGAAAAACAGGGCCAAGCAAGTCCCAGCACTGTGTTGTTGCTGCTGCAACCCCAGACCTGGAGACAAGGTGATACAGGGGATGAGCCTACCACTCTCTGGTATCCATCATGGGCTCATGAAATATGGTGCAATAGCAAAAGAGGTGAGCACCACTGTGAAGCAGGGAGATGAACACTGGAGAGCATCATGCAGAAACCTCAGTTATTTCTATTAATAACCAGCTTACAGAGTAGTAATATGGTGGTCACTAAAGATGATGGGGTTCCTTTGAAGAAATGACAAGAAGAAGGAGCAGCAGGGGATTCCCAGGCACAGGTGGGTAGCACCCGAGCCAGGCTCCTATGGGGCAGATGCCTTGTTTTGGAAGTACTGGCTCTGCAGCGCCTGAGCACCAAGGTGCTCTGTTGTCCCATCAACCAGCATGTGACACTGTGATTGACAGAACAGGTAGCAAGGTCTTGTCAGGGAGACCACACAGCTTCAAAGACCACAAGGGCAGCTGGCAAGAAATTCCAGTTAAGTTGGGGCAGGAGAGGGTCAAGAGCAAGACAAGACGCCCATCCATACAAAGGTGCTTTCTAAGTTCTCTGAGGAAAATAACAGATGATATGAGAGAAGCTCTTGGATTTTAAAAGGTAAGTGTACTTCTAAAAAGATCTAGTCTTGTTTTCTCTAACAAAACATACTCCAGATGGGTCAAATGTTTCACGTGAAATATATAATAAGGCATCATGAACGGATGCTTTATGTGTTTACCATCACAGCTGTTCTTATTTTTCCTTGGGAAGTGTCATTCAATTTGGCTCTGGGATGACACTTTTTCTCTTAATGACTTGAAATACAGTGCTATATTTTAAGAAAACTAACTTAACTTCCAGGTAACATGCAAATATCATTCGTCTTTGGTTCTTTTGTTTTTTCATTTCATTTAGTGTCCTTTGCTATAAAGAAGTTTTAAGTTTCTTCATAGTCAAATCTGTAAGCTATACCTGTTAGGCTTAAAAAGAGTTTCCCAGGCATACAACTTTTCTCATATAAAAATTTAAGAGGTATGTTATTCAAATAATTGGCTAAAATGTAAAAGCCTGAAAACATGAATATGAGATTATAGAATAGGAATGTGAATTCCGACAGTCATCAGAAAGACCCTTTATTAATAAGTCCTAAAATGTAGAAACCTATTTCCACTTCTAAGAATTTAACTTCAGGAGTTAATCAGACCCATGTCTACAATGTAATATGAGTATACATGCGTATACAATGATATTTACGTACAAAGGAGCTAACAGAGAACTATAAAAATTCCAGAGCTTTATCAATGGGGAAGAGTGCATAGTTACAAGCCGAGTTTTCTTAAAACATTTCATTCTTCCTATGAGCCAGCTGGAGTGTGGACCAGGGAGAATTAGGAAGGAAGTTAAGCCCTAACCTGTGCACCAGCTGGCGCGCAGGCTGGGGAGACAACAGCCACCACCACCACCACCACCCCTGCCCTTCCCCATCATGGGAGCAACCAGCTGATTCAGAGGAACTGTATTGTTTGATTGACTTTGTAAGCCTAAAGCCAGTAGTCTGAGCAACTATTCAGAGGACAACAATATGCAATACAGTAACTGCTGTAGATTTCCTACAGTCTTATCACTGTTTCAATTCGTTTTATTGTTCTATTTTATTTCCTTTAAAATTCAATAACATTTCACTCTTTTTGGAAAGTGATGCATTTGGATACAGCAAAAAGGAAAAGCCTTCATAACACACAAAGTTTATAAGGGAGTATTTATAATGTGTTAGTTGCATGAGATCTGCATGTTTATACAGGCAGAAACTTTAATAAATGTTTATTAAAAACTGTCTAGTTCCCTGAGATGGCATTTCACTTCCTATACATCTTCTATTATGCTTGGGTTTTTCTTAAATGAGAATTTTTGTGGTCAAGAAAAACAAAATACTTTTTAGGAAAAAAAAAATACCAGAGATTAAAGCATATAGGAAAAGCAGGGTCCTATTTACTAAAGACTTTTTTTTTTTTTTTAGCTTAAAAAGTCCAGGTTCCCATTTCTGTGCAGAGGTTCTAGGGCTTGACACCCAACAGGCAGGGACTGTGCACTTTCCCTCAGGAGACTCCTTTTGAAGCCATGGCTACCAATGGGCTGGGGTGTCAGCTCATGGAGAGCCATCCTGACAACTGTACTTCAGTTTGTTTTCTTTCAAATGACACGTTCTTACTTATAGAACAAGGAAAAGGTGTTGGTAATCAGAAAGGGGAAATGAAAGATGTGCCTAATAAGAACTGCTTACTTGAGGTATAAGTAGATTAAAGCAAAGAAAATGGTGGTCCTGATAGAAGCATTAAAAATCAGGTGGTATACTCCAAACTCTGATATTTGGTATTTTCAAGAATGCACATACAAGAGAGCAGTCTCCACGGTTGCCTAAGGTTCACTAGAGAGCTGGAAGTGAAATCAGAGACCATAGTTATGATTCTGTTTCTAAGGAGACAGAAGAGGGCTTGTTGCTCTTTGTTGCCAAGGCTGAATTCTTGGTTCAGCTATTCATATGTGTTTAACAAATGTGGAGCAGAGGAAGTAGCATGTGGAGCAGTAACTGGGCCATAAGGACACAAACATGAAAAGTGAACCTGTCACAAAATTGATGTGATATGAGGCTAACATTACTTATGATCCCAGCTACCTCCAAGGAATTGTAGCATCAGTGCAATGGATTATATAACACCATGTGGGGTAGCAACCTACAGAGCAGGGAGACAGAGCCAGCAAAGTTCTTCCCAGTTAGAAGAGTTCAGGTACTACATGACATTGGTTAGCACTTCCATGGAAACTTTGCCAAAAAGGAAGGCTTTCTTTTGGCATAATCTATGGAGGGTGTTCTGTGAGGAACAGGCCTAAAGTGTGTCACTCCTAGAGAACAGCACACAGCCACATCAAGAGAAGTATGGTCTGTGGAGGGAGCAGGTGTTCTCACCAAGGGCTGTACCATGATTTATCCCACATCCCGGTGAGGAGAGGTCCCAGGACAAACTCCACATAATGCCTTCTAAAACTGATTCTAGGTGTAACAACCCATTTCCTTTTCCAACAACTCCTCCTGCCTGTTCCTAACAAACTGCAAGCCTGAAAGAACTTCTAGAGATCTTCCAAAGAACACCTAGAGATTTACAACCAGAGATTCCCTAAAGAACAAAACAGAGGCAAGACACTGAATGGGACACATGAGTGATACGTGGGTCATGTCTTCATCATCATTATACACAGGCCCTGGAGTAAGCTAACTGATATGGTTAATAACCATGAAATTCTGACTTTTCACAAGGCACTGGGCCAGGAACTAGAAATGACAAGACAAAGGACATGGCTCCAGTCTAATGAAGCTGAAAGACAGATGTGAAGACAGGTTATCTATCAAGGGCTATTATGGAGTGGCCCACACTCAGAGATCAGGGACAGCTTCCTGGTGATGAGGAACTGAATCTCAGTATCACAGACACCATTAGGATGCCAGGTGTGGACATAAAGGTCAGACCTAATGCTGTACCTGAGTGGTGCAGTCCGAGGGGATCAGCCTGAGTCCCAGAGCAGAGTTGGGTCCAAGTGCCAGACTGCAGGTGGCAGCTGGGAGGGGGATTGGCTACACACAGTGGCAGCAAAGGTAAACATGAGCTGGGCCTTCTCTCCTGCACCCTTCTAGAAGTTGACATCCAGTAGATAAGTTGTGCCTGGCAATTTGAAATCAAACCCAACAACTGGAAGTGCTTCTTTGAAAAGGGAGAATTGGACCTTTTCTTCTTTGCCAACTTTAGGCCTCATATTCTGTTTGCTTAAATAATTGCAGCTAAAGAAATTTGGAAACTCTTCTTTTTTTTCCATTTGAAATCTCCATACCTTGTTCCTGCAAAACCCCTGGAGTGGGCCTGCCTCTTCCTGCCACAGGCTCCTACACATCCCTGAAGGCCTCAGGGTCCTGGAAGGCAGCAGGCATGGGTGATCATCTGATTTCACCCTAGGCTGATGCAGTTTGCCTCAGAACTCTCTACACACTCGTGGTGGATTAGTGGTCAACTTGGAATACCCAGTGGGAACTGAGTCAGCATGGTTTTAGGTGTGGAAGGCCCACCTGAGCATTGTTGCCAACAGCAAAAAGGAGAACTGGGGAGCAGGACGGCATGCTGTAGCTGCCGAAGCATGTCATGCTGGTTTTCCTGATATGAACTTAGCTGTTCTCACTGTCAGAGGAGCCTGAGTCCTCGCCGTTGCTGAGGATGGCTGTGGTTCTCTTTGAAGGGAATTCTTGTCCTTACCTTGAGCTTTGCTTCCTGGCTCCAGTACAAATCCCTCGGCCTGCTGGCACAGATCTTTCAACCTGCTAGCATAGATCTTCTAGCTTCCACCACTGGCCTTTGGGCCTTCCCAGTCAGATCCTTGATGCAGATTTTCATGACATTGTTATGGGCTCTACATCTCTAGCTAGATTCATGGAGGACATTGCCATAGGCTCTAGGTCTTCACTTGGACTCATGCAAGACATTGCCATGGGATCCAGGACCTCAGCTGGATTCTTTGGGTCTCTAGCGTGTGGACAGATCTCTTGTATTCCACTGCATTTGACTTTTTGGGTAAATATTATAAAATAATCCTATAAATTATATGCCCTATATTAAATCTATTCACTTGCAAACCCTAACCACAACAACAGTATTTTGGAAGAAAATGTAGATAAGAGTGATGATCCACATCTTTTCTCCAACCACATCATTTCACATGGCTCACTTCATGGAGTTTTGAATAAAAAACATACTTAATAAACAGGGAAAAAAATAGCAAATCAGAACATTTAGAGATGAATTATAAGCATTGAAACTTAAAAGACAGCAACCTACCAGTCTGGTTGTGATTTCTAAATTCAATTTCAGAGTTGTTCTAAAAAAGTGGGTAGATATCTTCAGTTCACATTGATCTATCAAAACTATCAGCACTTCTTATGGACAAGGCAGACACCAGCCATTCAGGCTCCAAAGCAACTTCTGGTTATTTATCAAGTACTACTATGTCCATCCTATGGACAGTGCCAAGCAGTGTGAACAGAGGGTGAGATGCAGGCCACAGCGCTGGTCTCATCTTAGGGAATCAACTGACAAGGGCCTGGCCTGCTGCTGAGTCCCATGACCCTGGCCCACTCCCTGGCAGCAACCACCATCTACTGATTTCCTCTGAAAACAGAAGAAACCACATTTAAAGTTCCCAGAAACCAGGAAATAGAGGAGAAAATGAATTAACAGAAACCTTTTACCTAATGATCTACTTCTAAAAATGTAACCTGTAATAATGTATTCAATTACATTAGAACCACTGAATTTACCATTATCAAAATTCAATGTAGGTTGCTGAATTTCTCTTTTCAGAGCAATTAGACTTGGCTCCCACTAGCCCACAGCTGTTCCCAGTGGACTGTCTGGAGGAGGCAGCCACTGGCCATAGAAGGTAACAGTGAGAGTGCAGAGACATTCAATTTTTACATAACACCTTTTGTAAGAGAAGTGTCCACTTGGCTTCAATGTCTTTCCCTTTTCTGTAACAATTTCACCCTAGCTTAGTTCCACCAGTGTGGGAAGTGCTGTCTGCTCAAGGCAAACAAGCTTTCTCTACCAAGATGGGTATACTGCAGAACATGTGAGAGCCAGCTGTGTACACGTAAGTCACATCCATACATCACAACGTGAATGAGAGCCAACTGTGTACACGATGGCCAACTGTGTGCACATAAGTCAACTGCATACACTACAGCATGAGTGACAGCCAACTGTGTACACCACAGCTGTGTTCAATAGCAGATAAGACAACTGCATACACTGGCAGGTGAATGAACTGTATGAGAGGGCAGATAAGTGAACTAATTAAACACAAGGACCCATAAATGAGAACTGTATACAACAGCACATGAGCAAATTCAGCATGTTATCTTATTAAATGCACTAAGTACAAAATGAAAAATACTCAACAAAATAACTTATCTTCGTAAGAACAGTTAAACTTCATAGTTAAATTATTTATCTAATAATTATATTTCAAAGATTTTCAACAGGGCTTGAATGGTGGACGAATTCTTCCTTACCCATTTTTTATTAGAAAACCACATTTTATTGATATTCAAATTAAGGTTTATGGTCTAGACTTCTTTAGTCTATACTTCCTAAAAATCACCCAGGCAAAATTCTTACTTGAAGATTCTCAATTCTTCAGGAAATTTTCAAATGGTCAACTTCAAGAGAAAAACAAACATTTTACTTTTATGGTGAAAATGTAATGTTACCATCAATACTTTCCCATCAACAGTGAATTGTCTTAAGTCCTGGAATACTCTATTTTCTTTTATTCATAAGACCTGCATGCAATTACAATAGACCAATGCTTTCCCAAAAGAGAGAAAGAGAAAAAAAGTTAACTCCTTGATTATAAAATTTTCAGAAATTTGAAAATTTTATAAAATAAAAAATACTCTACCAAATCCAGGCAAGTACTGATAACATTTTGATGTATTTAATTCCAGATCTCTAATGCATTAATGAATAGGGCTATAATATTATTGCAACTTTAAGTTCCCCTGTGCTACGTATTTTTCTACTTCATGAGTTTTTCACAACCATTTCTAGCTTACCTGTACCCGTGTTATAAATTTAGATAGTTTATAATAGTGGAAAGCAATGATTTATCTGGTGAAGGAGCTCAGTCTTCCTCTTAACTTAACTTCTTACCTTCTGCATCATCAGCACTGGTGGCCTTCTCACAATCAGCACAGCTGCTGGGCTCTGGTAAACAGGGCACATACCCCTCAGGAGGTAAACTCACAGTATAGAGGCGGCACTGTGGCTGGATCTTAATGCCACTGTCATCTGTAAAGAGAACGGAGAAACAGTATGTACTGGTAAATATTACATAATGTAAGCAGACATTTATTTGCCCTGATTACATCAGCACCACTTTTCCAATGAAATGCAATACAAACAAAAAATCAAATAGCTCAATAAAACCTAACCACTGTCATATATACTGATTTTAACAAGTCAAGTATTTTGCCAGAGAAGCAGGTCAGCTACACATCCAGTTAGGGAAAAGGAATCAAAAGGAGTCATCTTATGATTATTTAAATTCACATTAAGTTACTTATAAACAACTGTGTTTTCATAATGATATGAAGTATAACTAGTTCACGAATAATTAACAGAAAACATAAATAGCCCACACAACACACCTTTTATTATCACACCATGGATCTTTCAACACTTTGGCACATCTTCTTGAACTGTTTCTCTATGTGTGCCAACAAATACACACACTCAGAGCCAGACACATACTCACAAACACATATTCATATTCATGCTCCATATGCACCAACATGTACACACCCACACACACAGAGCCATAGACAAGTACCCACAGATATAAACGCATGTGCATGCTCCAATACACCAACATGTACACGGTGTACACACCACCTACCTCCCCACAGAGCAGACATGCTCCCAAACATGTGCATGCTCTGCATGTGCTCATAACAAGTACACAGTATTTGTACACACAGGTAGACATGTACCCCACAGACAAATATGCTCATGTCATGTGTGCACAACATGGATTCAAAATGGGTAAACAGAGCCTGAAATGTACCACAGAACACACAGACACACATATACACACAGAACCACAGATCTGTGCCCAAAGATGCACTCACAGAATCAGATATACACCCATGGGCACACATGCACATGCTCCATACATACTACCATGTATAGTGACTATCCATTACATACACCCAGAGTCACAGACATGCACCACACAGGTACACGTTCACGCACACACAGACACATGTGCAGATACACTGACACATACCTCACAGACATGTATCCCCAAACACATATAGACACATATATCTTCATGGGATCCTGCCACATGTATTTTATTATACATTTTTATATAATTACACATTTTTATATGTATATAATTCAAAGTGAATATAAAATTATACATTATGATATACAGTGCTTAAAACAGAACACTTTTAATGATTGTATAATATTCCATGTCATACGCAAATCATAATGTAGGTATAATTTAACCACTCTCATAGATTTTGCAGGTGGAGCTTGAACTTCTGTAGTCCTTGCTATGAGTAGCTGCTGCACCCTTCTTGCTACATCTTCCTTTACACACTTGGCCATTTCTTTCCTTCAGGTAAATTCTCAGAAGTGGAACTTCCAGTTCAAAGAGGATGAATCTTTTGCTACCTTTTGGAAATAGCATCCAGAAAGACAACTGTAAGAGGGTGCTTTCATACTCTTTAATGTTGACTACTATCAACCTTGCTAATACTCATGTTTTCATTTAAAATATGGCAAAGTGACTTTCCAGTATGTGGCAAACACATGTAGAGATCCCAAGTTGTCTTTTAAAGAATGACCACTTTATTTTAAGACCAACAATAACAAAGATTGAACAAAATCATGAATACATTTATCGAATGTTTTTCCAGGTGTTTAAATGTAAAAATATTAAATATGAAAACCTTGGGAACATTTTCAAATTACTCTGCCATCAATATACTTCATTCTTTTGCAGCTAAGTTGCCAGAATTCTAGTTTATATTAATTTGATTCACCACAGGTGATTAATTACTATGTCATTTCTGCTAAAATCAAGGGCAGATGAAGACACACTTCTAAGTACACTATCCCTACCAGGTAACATCAATGTTTGATCATTTTCTATAGAATATTTTTAGAAGGTTTTAATCAGCTAAATTTTCCTTACTAAGAAAGTTAAACAGAAATTAGAAATGTCATTGTTCACTTAATTATTAGGATGAATGTGGAAGGTATCATGAAGTAAAGCAGGAGATGACTCACACAATGAGAAACAGCAAGACATCTAAGAAAAATAATCCAAAGTGCAATATGCCAAGAAGACAGCTATCATTCAGTGGGAAACCACACCCTGACTTTGCAGCTGTATGTGACAACATTGCCATAGTCACAGGTGTCCAGGAAAGGTAAGCCAATGTTACCTTGGGTTTGCTCATCTGTAAGTAAAGGTGGCCAGGTAAACTATGATAATGTCTGATACTAATTTTGTATATTCTTTTGGGGAATATGTGGCTTGTTGTGATAACACTTAACCTTCCCTGTGGTGGTAAAGATGGGTCTTTGCAAGGAACAGACAAGTTACATTTTCTAGAGTGGCCTGCAATTTTGGTTCTCCAAGTTCACCATCTTTATCATATGTGTAGAGCACACAGCTCTAACAGCACAGCTCTTTGGAATTGTTACTGTCCCAGAGGGACAAGTGGAAACACAGAGAAGGCAGGTGGAAGTCCATTCTCTGGTGGTGAAAGTTACTAGCACCCACATTCCCAGGAAACTATACTGGACACATGCTGAGATGGAAGGCCCTAAGCCTAAGAAAGGGTATTGTTTTTGCAAGATAATCTCTCAGCTTGGTTTAATCTTGCTAGCCCCACCTGCCACCTCTCCTTTTCAGCCGTGTCCAGTGGAATCAACCCTCCTTTGCGTAAGTTTACACGACACAGTTCTTTTTTTTGTGGGTTCTGTCTACTGGTAAACCCCCGGTGCTGGCTGCCATGGCAACTTCAACTTCTCTGGGCCATTCCCAGGTTAAGTGCAGGACCAGGCACCTTGCTGTCCTTGGTGCTGCCTGAAAATCATTCTTGCTCCCCTCTTGCTACAAAGGCCTTGCTCTTGTTTCAACATGAATATAAATCAGAAGAGTTCCATCGCTGTTTACCCACCACAGAAGCTGCAACCAGTACCTTCATCACACAAAACACCTTTCAACTTGCTCATGGCCAAGCCCAGTCCACTCCTGACTCCAGAGACAGTGCTCTAGTGACCCCTACCCAAGTGGCCTTCTTGGAATCCCCAGCAGGCTCTCTTGGCAGCAATGGTTTTGAGTTTGCAAACCATTCAAGAAGGATTACAGTGGTGCCTCTGTTCACGAACTCAATTTTCTCCATGACTATGGTCATAAACCAAACTGGACAAGAACCAAATCAAATTTCCCCATAAGGTCAATATTGAACCTAATGATTAAAGTTGATTTGGTTCTCATCCAACTCAGTATACAACCGGAATTATGGAAATAATCAAGTTCATGAACCTAGGTATTACTGTACTTCTTTATTATGGTCAACAGCCAATTACACTGCCACAGTTTTTGTCCTCACTGATCTTCCCAGCTGTCCCTGCCTCCTGATGCAGATCCATGTCTGTCGTTTTTGCTCAAACACACTTGACTGTTCTCTTGGCAAATGTCTGTGGGCAGTAAAATCTCTTAGCTTTGCTTATACAAAAATCTTTATCTTTTAATCATTTTATTCCTGTATTTACTTGATAGTAGTACAACTGTACCGCTCAGGGCAGTGATGGTGAACCTTTCAGAGCTCTCAAAGATGCAAACAGCCTGCTGTGGCACACGTGCCATGGTTCACCGCCACTGGCTTAGGGGGACACATACAAGGGGTGTTCAGAATATACGGTGAATGTTTAGATTTTTAAAAAGTTACTACATTAAAAGACACATTGCCTCAAAATACTCCCCTATTTTGAATACACTTATTTCATCATTCTTGCTACTTTTTGTAGTTGTGGAAGTCCTTTCTTTATATAGTGTGATTAAAAAATACAGTGAATGTTGTTGCCACATATCCAATGGAAAGGCAGGCTCATAAAAATATGACACTGTGCCCTCACCCACTGTACTCACTGGATCTGGCACCATGCGACTTCTGGTTCTTCTCCTAAGTTAAAATGACGATAGAAGAGAAACATTTTTAACTGATACAGGACATCAAGTCAGCCACTACAGTACAAATGACACTTGAGTCTTCTTCCCTCCTTCCTGGCACCTGGCTCAGTTCCTGGGAGGCAGCAAATGCTACTCTGCTCCAGGTTCTTGCAGGCTATTGGTGCATATGCAAATGAATAAATACACATGCATTACCTCTTTCTTCTTTATTTTAGTGAATCCATTCAGCGGCAAACTCTCAATGCTCATCCCCATGAGTCATGAAGGGGTCTTGATGACTACTGATGACTGCATGTGTTTCCAGGGGACAAATGTGCCACAGATCATTAACAGGTATCCCACCAGCGGAAACATAAGACTTTCTTCAATCGCTTTATTCAGGCAACACTAGGGACAGTGATATGCCTGGTCCTCACCTGACTTGGGCTCAGGTAGCAGCTGAGTTTTTCCTTTATCTCTATTTATTATAGGACAGGCATACTGAATAACCCTGAGCATGACAATCCTGTCACATGTAAGTCAATACACAGGAAAACTGGCTGGAAGCAGAACTGCTAGGTCCCAGTGATGTGTTTGGAGCTGATGTTCTCAGACTGTGCTATCAGGATGCTGTGAGCTCAGGCTTCACATCTGCCCACTCCTGACACAGGGTGGGGACAACGGGGCACGTGAAGATCAATGACAATGGGAGAGATGAAGACAGGATCCCAACACACTTTGCTTTTTGTTATTATTATTATTATTATTACTATTACTATTGGTGTTGATACTGAGGATTGAACTCAAAGGCTTTGTGCTGAGCTACATCCCCAGCTCTTTTACAATTTTTATTTTGAGATGGGATCTTGCTAAATTGCTTAGGCTGCTCTTGAAATTGAGCTCCTCCTGCCTCAGTTTCCCAGAGTACTGAGACTACAGGAGTATAGTCCCATGCTCAGCTCCAATGCACTCTTGATTTGTGTTTCCTTATAATCAGAGGCTGAACATCATCTTTTTTATTTTTATATTTTAATGCAGAGAGAGATCTGTTTATTTGTTCCAGAAATTGCCTCTGACCCTGCTTTGCCCATTTCTCTCTCAAATTATTCATAATATTCTGAAAACATGCAATCATTACATACAGGGGATGAATTCTTTGTCAATACTAGTGAATGTAATATTTTTCTAGCTCACTGTTTTCTGCCTTTGCTTGTGATTTTTTTTTTGACATGTACATGCTTGAATTTTATAAAGCATATTAACAATCTTTCCTCCAAGGGCTCTGTTTCATGTATGCAAGGAACTCTATAGGAAAAGAGATCTGTGGTTTCCTCCAGGACTTTATGGTCTCATGTTTCGATTTAAATTTTGGTCCTTTTGGAATTTAGCCACTGGAGCTTCAGGTAAAGTGTGACTCCAACTCATTTTTTTTTACAGAGAGCTATGCAGGTGGCCTCAGTACCTTTGAAAAATAATACACAAGCCTCTAATTTTCCAGATGATTGCTCTGTGACTAGAAGGGATGACCCAACATGTTACTGATAGGAACACTCAGCTCTGAGTGTCCTAAACATTTCCTACCACCCAAGGAAAGGAGTTTGAAATACTGCCAGTGGGGCAGGAACAGAACTTCTAAGCCTAATGTGCACACAGGATTCTATCAGTGATTAATTATCCCAAGAAAAAGGAAGACCAAGGTGGTATGTCAATCACAGAGAACTGGGGGTATCACTGCCCCTGCCTGGGTGGTCTGAGTGTCACCCACTGAGTACTGAGGTTTCTCCATCTCTGACCCAAGTGGTCTGAGCGGCATCTCTTTGAGAGCCGGGGTCTCACCTTCCCTGATTGGGCAATCTCCACGTTACCTGAGAGTCAGTGTCTCACTGTTCCCGTTGCAGGTAGTCTGTCACCTCAGACAGTTGAGATCTTATCATCCCTGACTGGATGGTCCATGTTGGGGTCTTGCGGTCTGACTGGGTAATCTGAGTGTCACCTGAAAGTTGGGGTCTCATTGTCTCTGACTGGATTGTCTGAGCATCACCTCCCTGACAGTTGGGGTCTCTGGCTGGGTGCCTTATCTTGTTCACTCTTTCATCCTGTCTGCCCAAAGTAGGCCACTGTCCTACCGTTCAGGACACCATGGTATCCCTGACCAGTGCCTGCAGTGCTGGTCCCTGCTGAGACAGTCCTCACTGGAACCCTTTCCATGGGTCCTGCCTTCTGACTTTCTTTTCAGTATGTGCTATATCCAGAATGCCTCCTGGACCGCCCTGCCCTGTACTGACCTCTTCTTGGTGTCCTCTTTGCACACTCTGGAAATAATTATAGCCCACTGCATGTTGGGCACAGTTATGCTGTGTTTTTTCATATTTTGCCATTATTTATTCACAGGTTTTACCATGCCCCTTGGTACAATATAAGCAGAGTCTTGGCAAGATGTGGCCATTTCACTACTCTACAACCAGCAATCTCTACCCTGTATTTACTGAATAAATCACAGCCCACTGGCTATGCTTGGGGTTGCTTCTGCAACACAGCGATGGATGTGAGAGCCCCTGATTCCCAGGATGCCATCACTTTAGCCAAATCCTCAGAATTCATAAACTCAAGACTTGCAGCATCATTTGGAAAAAGGCAAAAAGCTTCCCTGGGTAATGATGAATGTAAGTTCTGGTCCCACAACTTGGTTAGGGAAGTGCTTGTCCCCGCTGGCCTTGAGGCCTGAGCCTCAGTTTCCCCATCAGTGGAGTAATCAGTTTCCCAGAAGGACACAGCTCGTGGCTGGCCTCATGGATGATGCCCACGGAGGGTGTCAGTAATAGGGAACAACAGCAGCTCCTCGGGCTCTGATGGCAGATGCTGCTGTGCATTGAGATGATTGTCCCCCGATGGGTCCAGGAGGCCCCATGGCCTGCCCAGGCTGAGGTGCTGTCTGCTGTGTGCACCCAAGGAACAACACCTTCCTGAGTTTCTGGGAAGTCCTGGGGATGTTGCAAGAACTGTGACAATCAAGATCTCCACCCCTAGACCTGACCCTGCCAAGGGAGGACAGATAAATAAATGCATGTGTACAATGACATACAGGAGTAACCTGACCCAATCTAATAGGAAAGGGCACATGCCCATGGGAGAGATTCACTGCTGTGAAGGTGTCAGAGCTGCCCAACTCAGCTGCACCTCATTCTGGTCAGAGTTCCTAAATGCCACACTGTGTCTATAGGAGAAAGATACTCTTACAGTCCGTGCATACAAGCTGCCCCTAAAAGTGAGACTTGCTGGAGTAATTCATTGCTCTAGAGAGCTTCTAACATTCTATTAACCAAACATACCACATATTGCTTCTCCACCTCCAGTTACAGTCATGGATTATTCAAGCCAATTTTAACAAAACCACTTCTGGGCCTTCTAGTCTGTTATTTTAAAAGACAACAATAACAAACATTTGAAATGTTATAGTAAGCCAGGTTACTCAGGAGAAAGAGTAAGTTCACCACAGGTCCATTAGTAAGACAGATATTAAAAATTACTACCAAATTTTTTCCTGTATGATTGAATACTTTAAATAAGTTGCTCACATGGTTGTAATACATTTTTATCTCTTATCAAAGGCATGGAAATATCCACACACTTTAGTCTGACTTTAACAGGCAAATAGATTCCCATCTTTCAATGCAGCACAGTTCACTTACCCAACTTCAACGATTGGGTATTCAGATTTTTAACTTTCAGCTTGAATAGAAGCAGCCTGATTCAGGTATGTCCTCTTACATCCTGCAGAATGAAGGAAACTTGGCTCAGGCTCACAAGCCTGCAATGAGCCAAAGCCCTCCTCCCACAAGTCTATAAACCCTTAGTGACACTTTCTCATTATCTTCCCTGTCTCTGGTCTGTACCGCACAAGCTGTTTTTCTCCTTTGCTCATTCTCAACCTAGTAAATCTTCACCCCCACACCTAAGAGTTAGATGATCTTTACAGAGGGGTGAGGGAAGGGATCAGATCACACCTGCCTGATATTTGCCCTCTTAGTTTCCCGGCCCCTCCTGCATCTTTTCAGTCAGTTTATCCCTTATTCAAGTCATGGTGCTAGTAAGATTCATGCCTTTAGCAACAAATGCAGGTACACTATTAAGGGTAGGGAAAAGTCAGGTAAGGCATGCCTGTAACCCCTGTATTCTGGGAGGCTGAGGCAAGAGGACTGCAGATTCGACCCTAGACTAGGCAATTTAGTGAGGCCCTATCTCAAAACACAAGAAAATATTTTTTAAAAATTTTATTAGTACATGTTTGCAGTCCATCAAATTTACATTTCTTTTCTTTTCTTTTCTTTTCTTTTCTTTTCTTTTCTTTTCTTTTCTTTTCTTTTTTAAAGAGAATAAGACCAAGCAAAATAAAACAGAAAACCAGTGTAAGTGACACAGGACTTCAAAACAATAGGAAATCAACAATGGTTACCATAATGCCTCTTGTTGTCTTCAAAATAGCTGCAGATACCTTCAGACATAGTAAAAATCAAACAAAACAGAACAGAATAGAACCAATTAAAAAAAAAAAACCAGTGAATGCAATAAAGGACTTCAAAATAAGGTAAGAGTAAATCCAAAATGGCTACCATAATATATCTTGTTATCTTTGAAATAACCGCCTATGCCATCAGATATAATAAAATCAAACAAAATGAAACAGAATAAAACCCAACCCAACACAATAATGAAAATGATACAGGACTTCAAAACAAGATGACAGGGACTTAACAATGGCTACCACCTTCAGAAGGAGATCCCCCATAGATGCTACATTGCATACTGTTACCTTCTGAATAGATGATCAGACTACTGGCTTTAGACCTGCAAAGTCAGTGAAACACTAAACACTACAAGCATTAACTTGTATTTTACCTCAATCGCTACTATCATCACAGCCTGTGTTTCTCCAGATCAGCTGGTCACTTATGGCGGGTAGGGGGATGAGGGATTGGCTCTTCTTGTTTCCCAGCCTGTGCACCAGAAGGGGCTGGCATCTGGCTCACCCCTCAGCAGCCCGCACATGGTGTGAATTCACAGGCAGGCAGGGCTTGCTTCTTGGTGACTTCTTGTTCTCTTCCCCCCCAGTCTGCAAATGGTGCTAACTCACAGGAAAAGGCTGGCATCTAGCTTTCCCCCCAGAGGCCTGAGTGTGGTGCCGATTCACGGCAGGGCTTGCTTCTCGGGGACTTCTTGTTCCCTTCCGCTGCAGTCTGCCAATGGAGCTGACTCATGGGAAAAGGATGGCATCTGGCTGTTCCCCCGGCAGCCCACACATGGCACTGATTAACAGGGTATATTTACATTTCTTGTGTGGAGTTGGTACATGCACATAACACATCCCAATTCCTTTTTTCATTCCCTTTCTCTCCCTTCTACCTCCCCTCCTTTCCTCTCTTTATCTTCTTCCCATTTGGGAAAGATCTATCTCCCAATTTCCTATTATCTATCAATCTTTTCCTTTTAAATACTTTGGGTTTCCCATATAAGAGAAATCATGTAATATTTAAGCTTATGTGTCAGATTTATTTCACTTATCATTATGGTCTCAAGGTGCATCCACTTTCCTACAAATGATTCAAGTTTATCTTTCTTTATTATAGAGTAGTACTCCATTGAGTGTAAATACCACATTTTCTTTTTCCATTCATCTGAAAAGGTTATGGATGTAGCTCAGTCCAAAAGTCTCTGATTCAATCTCTAGTATCGCCAAACAAACAAACATATACACGGGAAATCCAGGTGACAAAATTCCTAGAAGGAAGCTCAGGAGACTAGCTCTATTGCTTGACGGTGGATTAAAGATTTATCAGAGAAAACACAAAAAGCACAGATCATAAAATGCAGATCTTCAAAATTAAAATTTTTATGCTTCAAATACTGTATTAAAAAATGAGACACTAGAAAAAATATTCATGGCAAAAGACTTGTATTCAAGATATATAAACATCTTCTCAAATTAATAATAAAATAAATATTCTACTTTTTAAGACAGCTAAAATATGAACAGATACTTAACAAAAGAAGACATGCAAATCGATAAGAGCAGGAATAAAAGAGTAATGGAAAGCAAGATTCAGCCACTTCCATTACCACATGAGGCTTGTGGGGGGCCATATATATACAAACCATAATACCCAGTGAGAAACTACTGCTAGAAAGATAGGAAAGTGATCTCAAGAAAAGGAGATTAGGGAAATGGCCTAATCTCTTCTTATAAGGACTTCAGTCATATGGAATTATAGTAGTCTACCCTAATCACTTCATTTAATCTTTTTAGGGGAAGTGATTCAGCTCATAGCAGGTATCTATAGTCATTAAAAAATAAAAGTTACATTTTACAGCAATCAATTTATTCCTCAATACTAGTTCAAGCAATATTTAGAATTTATAACATCTTGAAAACATTAAGTCATGTAAGGATACAGAAAAGTAACATGGGATCAACAGATTTGTCCTAAAGAATATCATATCTATAAGAAGTGAAGGAAATATTTTTCTTACTTATTTTGTATCAACTGATATCCAAACCATAAGGGTACCACAGGCATTCATTATATTACAGGTTAAATAGTCTTACTGGGCTTGCCTAGAAATCCAATCACAATGCATAATATTATTTCCCTGGCTAAATGTGTTCCAGGTACAGTATATGGGATATCTGACTTGGGAAGCAGGATGCTGATACTGCATGTGAGACTGTTGGGTCTGCCTGTTGGGTTCCAATTGAGGGCATCTTATAAGATGCAAAATATGGGGATCAAACTGAGTTTCTCTTCTCAGGGTTATTCAGCTGAACCAGCAGGAGAT
>RJWT010005426.1:0-31009 GCA_004365215.1 Cuniculus paca | reverse complement strand
AAGGAAGTTAGGCCATTTGAAAAGAATACTGGGGCCCCAGCAACTCCTCTTGCTTTTTTTGCTTCCTAACCACCATAAAGTAAACAGATCTCCTCTACCCATGCTCCTGCCATAATGTCTTGTGCTGCCATGGGCCCAAAGCAAGAGGCCTAAATGACCATAGACTGAAACTTTTGAACTGCAAGCTAGAACAAATCTTCTCTCCTTTCAAATAGATTAATAGCTATTTTGTCACAGTGATGGAAAGCTGACTAACACAGAATGGATGAATAGATGGAAGCAAGGAAGGACAAATGGATGGCTGGATAGATGGAAGGAAAGAAGGGAGGAAAGAAGGAAGGAAGGAAGGAAGGAAGGAAGGAAGGAAGGAAGGAAGGAAGGAAGGAAGGGTTCCTCCTGGTATTTGCAGGAGGTTACAGGAGGGCTGAGTCTTGGCTGGCAAGTGACCTGCTCTGTGTGGGCTGGAACAGGCATGAGATCTCTCTACTTCTCCTTCTCCCCTAGTAATATCACATTCAGACCCCTCACTTTGAGCCAACGGAAGCTGACTGGACTGACAGGGACCAACCATTTCACTATTCTTAGCTCCAGTTTCCTCTATTGGTAATGGGCACATTATAAGGGACCTAGCTGGTGACCACTGAGGTCATTGCAGCTGTCCATAATCTCACACATTGGTGACTGTGGGGCTGCATATAACTTAGAAAGAGAGTTGCCCACCAGACTGCAAGGGAGTCGCCTGTCACTTCTCTGGATGCATGGCTGACAACCAGCAAGCAGGATTTTTTTTAATGAAAAAAGAGTCAAAATGATGATACAGAATTTTAAAGCAAAATAACAGGAGATTAATGGGGGTTAATATATTGCATTTTTTATCTTCAGATTAGTTGCTCAGATGACAAGATATAGGCATGAAAAAATTATCCAATAATGAAAGCACAAGCTGTTCTTTTTATCTATCATATATATATATATATATATATATATATATATAATCTTTTCCCGTCTTTCTTTTCTCCTTTCCCCCATCCCAATTGTTCTTTCATTTTGAGTAGTTTCTTCCCCTTTCACTTTCATGATATCTATTGTACATTTTGGATCATATTTACTCTTTCAGTTTTTTATACTAGGGAGACAATACGATGCTTACCCATGCAAGCCTGATTTATTTCACTTACGAGTATGGTCTCAAGTTGCATCCATTTACCTATAAAAACCTCAAGTTTATTCTTCTTTATAGCTGAGTAGTAATCCATTGCATAAAAATCCCACATCTTATTTATCCATTCTGCAGTTGACAGGCATTTGGGTTGTTTCCAAGATTTAGCTATTATAAATTGTGCTGCTGTAAATATGGGTGCACATATATCACTGTGGAATGATGTTCTAAATTCTTCTGGGAAAATACCCAGAAATGGAATAGCTGGGTCGAATGAGGCCTCCAATTCTAGTTTTTTGAGGAATCTCCACACTGATTTCCACAGTGGTTGTACCACTCTACACTTCTACCAACGGTGGAAAAGGGTTCCTTTTACTCCACAGCCCTACCAGCATTTGTTATTGGTTAATTTCTTGATAATAGCCATTCTTTCTAGAGTGAGATGGAATCTCAGTTTTGTTTTAATTTGCATTTCTTGAATGACCAATGATGTTGAACATTTTTTCATCTGAGAAGTATGTATTTGTCTCAGATGCCCATTTTTGAATTGGGTTTTTGATTTGGTAGGCCTGATTTTTTCAATTCTTTATATGTTCTAGATAGAAGTCCCTTGTCTGTGAGACAGTAGAGCAAGCAGGTTTTGAATGGAACACCTAGTGACAAAGCCAGTTTCAGAATCCAGAGGACATCAGGCTGCTTGCATTGGACCCTGTGCCCTGGAACAGGTCTGGATCTCCCAAGTATGCACTGTGTAGCTGAAGAGAGAAGCCAGCCTTCCAAAGACTTGCAAGGTTCATGTTGATCCCACAGAAGTGAGGCAGGTCTTGAAAGAGGGCCTGGTGCATTGAGGGCCTGGCCTTCAATGCACCTGCTCCAAACGGCCCTGCTATGCAGCCCCCACCCCAGTCCTGGAGTTTCAGTGGGATTAGCAGATGTTCTCACTATGCATGGTGAGAGGTCCTGAGCCACTGGACTGTGTGCGTCGATTTGAAATCTGTCTGTGATGGAGCTGGCCATCAATGGGAGTTTGCATATTCATGTGTCAGAGCCCTGAGACTTAGTCACGGCTCCAGGCTCAATTATGCAGGGGCTTATTTGCCTGGGAGTCAGCAAGACAGCTCACTGGATCTGCACAGTGACCTCTGGTTTTGTGCACACCACATACTAAGATTCACCTGGGGCAGTGCTTACCACCATGGCCACGGCATGAATCGTGGACAGCACACTGGGTTGAATTCTGGCTTTAACACACATAATAACCATTGGAAATGATCTCTTCACTCCTCTTCTGTGAAACAGGCACAATTATCTTAATCTCATGGGGCTGCTGAAAGGATTAAAGACATGTTTGAAAATGTTCTTGGTGGCTCCTAACACACGGACGTGTTCATCAGTGCCAGATGTTAACAGTGAAATCCAGTCCCTTCTCATTCTGAGTGGACCTGGTGCCTGGCTCAGCGGAGAACAGAGCAATTCCTAACAACTGCTTCATCACCACGACTGGGTTTCAGTGCTGACTCTATGCTGTGCCATCTCATGAATCCTCCCGACTACACATGCGTAGGAGCTAAAACCTCATTTTACAGCTGGGGAAAAGAGAGGCTCAGCAAATTTAACAACCTGTTAGCACATTGCTGAGCTTGTTTGTGGAAAAAGCAGGTTTGAATCCAAATTCAAAGACTGAAGTTAAGTTCTACGAAATATGAATAACTCTGAAAAGTAGCCAGGTGGTGTCCATATGAAAGTGACTTTTTTCCAAAACAAATGTTAGAATGGTGATGACAACCAACTGTTACGGAACAGTTCCCAGCAATATTATTGAAATCTACTGGCTCATTCACTCCTCACAGTAGTTTAGTGGAATAGGTGGAATTTTACAGAAAAGGAAACCATGGGTTAGAAAGATTAGGTGACAAGCCTCAGACAACCAAGGGGCAGGCATGAGAGACAAAGAGTTGGACTACAAGAAGCAAAAACTTTGAAGTCAGAACTGGGCTTCATTCAGTCTTTGGGTATTTCTTTGCTGTGTGATCTTGGGCAAATGACTAGTCCTCTCTGTGCCTCTGTAAGTGACTGAGAAGATAACTGGTAAGAGATTTAACTTGCTGACTCTTACTTTCCTCCATGGTTGAGATTAAGCAAGATAACACAAATAAAGGACTCTGCTCAATACGAACCATTTTAAATGGGCAAACCCACATTTTGCTCCTGTCTCCACTCTGTGTAGTGACCTGGTTGCTTTCAAAGGGCTGGGCTATTTCTGTGCACTCAGTTACTGCCCACTGCTCAGTCTGCTTGCAGCCTGGCATCCAGGTGCCTGCATCAGTTGTACCCACTGACCAGGGTTACCAGGCATTAGAGCAGTGTCCAGCCTTCCCCAGCCCCGGGTGAGCATGAGGGGAGGAGGGAGAAGAACCACAGGACAAGGGAGAAAGGGAGAGGGACACAGCCACTCTCCCAACCTGAGGCCTCAGGACCAGGCATGCAGCTGAGGAGCCAAGTGGGTGCTGAGTTCTGCCTGCTTTGCATTCAGGAAACTGTGACCCTGCAAAATACCACATCCACTTGGAGGAAGAGGTCTTTGTTCCAATGCCCAGAAAGATCCCTGTGGGCAAGCAGACACAGCCATTAAAAAGCACAACTCAACCAATCCGTTGCCCAAAGGTCAAAACCAAGAGTGGTGCACTCTAGGAAATCCTTGAGATGCTCGGGCTGCCCTGCCCCCACCAATGTTTATTCTCCAATACCGCATCTCTCCCAAGGTTGGAAAACCTAGGCAGCAGCTAAAGCTCAAGGTACTGGAACTCAGTACATCCAGAAAAGGGATCTCCACACCCCCATGCACACCAGGAGCCCCCTTCCTTCTCTCCTGCCCACAGCAGCAAACCCTGCTGGCTGGAGGGATCTCTTGTCTAACTCAGTCCGAGGAGAGGGAATGGCTATAGAAAACATACCAAAAGGCGGAAAGAGGGGACGTGCTAGAATAATCTGCAAACTGGATAGAGATGGTGTTGCACTGCTTAGGAAATAAGGCAAGACAGAGACAGTAAGTGAAAGGGGCATCCTGTTAGCAGAGGCTATCGCTCTGCTAGACCAGGGAATGTGGGAACTTGCAGCTTACAGGTCTGGAGGTGGGAAATTTGTTTAACCAATTAAGGTCATTATCAGTGGGATGTACAAGCATACAAGAGCAGAGCCTCAAGGAAAGAAACAGGCTCAGCAGGAAGCCCTGTTCACAGTCGCTCTGACTGATCATTAAGGGAAGAGAGCAGGTTCGGAGGAGTATTTAGAGTTTTACACTCTCTGTGGACAAATTCACGCCTATGTGCATTTGAAAAGTCTAGAAGAATGCAAGCCATGCTATTATAGAAATTATCCCTGGGGAAGGAAATCACATAGCGGGGAGGGAGTTTTGACTTTCTGCTTTATATTTCGCTATACTGTTTACATCTTTTCGTAAGTGCATATTATGTCAACAATTTTTCAAAAGATGTTTTCCATTTGGAGGAGATAAAAGAACCCTGATGGCAAATGTACCAAGTGAGGGGCTTGGTTGGAGATGAAGCTACAGCCCAAGCAGCCTCATAATACAAAGGGCACCCTGAGAAGGAGCCTAGAACAGTCCCGAGGCTGCAGTGTGCTAGGGGTTATAAGTATGTGTCACCTGGAAGGTTCTGGTAATTGCTCAAGGTGTAGCCAGGAACTCAACGTTTGTAGTAAATGCTTCTTTATATGTGGTCCTCCCTGTTCACTTAAACCTTACAAACTCAGGGCCCCCAGGTGATGAGGACTCTTTCGTTAACATCAGTAATTCAGCTTGCTGGGTGAGATCACCTTTTGATTCCACTCTAAAACCACATGCTTGAGTAGAAATCTTTCCAAGATCAACACTTTGGGATCTGTCAAGATGCCCCCATCCATCCATTAATCCATTCATCCCCCCATCCACCCACGTACCCTCATCCATCTACCTACCCATTCCACAAACATTTATGAACATTGGTCTTGTGCCAGGCGCCACTCTAGTTGCTGGGGGCAGTGTGTTTTGTAGTGATCCACAAGGACACAGGGTCTGCCCTTGTCAGGCCCATACCCCATGAGGATGTCATAAGTGTGACACAGATGATGGTGAAAATTTTCAAGTTTCCTGGGCCCTTTGGGAAGAGAGAAAGAAACTCACTGGAGCACCAGGATGGGGACTAAGGATTACTTGGAGTGATATGCTGGCTGAGTCCTGAAGGAGTAGGAACTAACCCAGAGAAGAGAGTTCTGGGTAGAAAGAACAGCATTACTGGAACATGGAACAGAAAAAGGGGATAGAGACAAGTCCTGGAAATAAACTGATTACAGGGCTAACAGAAGGCAAATGCTTCCCTTCAGGGGCACTGTAAAGGCTTCTGCCCCAGCTTCTGCTGCAGAGCACTAGTTAGAGAAATGTAACCTCATTGTGGTTTGCTTTATTAAAGTCTCACTTCCCTGCTCTGCCCAGATTTCCAAAAGACTTTGGGCTCCGAGGTCACACAGACCTTAGCATGGTCCTGGCCATTCTCTTAGGGAAGCTGCTTCTGCTCTCTGGATCTCAGATTGTGAAGTGGGACTAACAGTAATTCCTACTTGAGATGGGGTGTTGCAAGGACACCAATTCCTGACACATTTTAAGGTGTTAACAGATAAAAACTCTAGCTCTGCCTGATTGGCTGGGGTGGGTAAGTGTGGATGGGAGGTGACAGGTCTGTGTGGGCTATTATACTCTTCCATGCACCTGTGTGCTTTTCTGAAATTATTATGGCAAAATTTACTTTTTTAAACCACTCGTATCACATACTGCTATTGCTGCTGCAGTCTACCCTTCTTTGGGGATCAGCTCTCCTTCACTGAAGGGAATCAGAATGTGGCAAGTACAGGACACCAAAACATTCCTTGGAAATTCTTCACTTCATTCTGCCTGATATCAGCAGGGCCCCGGGAGAGACCCTGCCAGGCCCAGACCATCCTGACTCCATGAGTTGCTCCAATGCCAACAGCAGTCTCCGAAACTCTCCAAAAAATCAGATAGAAGAAAATATTGGAACTTTAACTTTATTTATTTTTAATCTAAAAGAAGAGGGAGAAAAAAATCAAGCATTACTAATACTTACAACATAGATCAAAAGTATGCACTCCAGAATTAAAAGTACACAGGCTTACCTGTGACTCATGAAAGAACAGATTTCCATGTCTAAGATTCTGGAAAAATGGCAAATTGAAGGAAAATACATGAAATAACCTTCTTTTCTTTTGGATCCAAGGAGGGGAGACCTATGTCCAGACTTGGTCAGCTAGCTGAAATGTAGGTACTAACTTGAATATGCAAGTCCTTGGATGAATATAGATACAAAAAGATGGAAAATTTTTTAAAGTATAGATCGACAATAGTATACATAAATTATTCATAAATCAAATATATATTGGGTGTGAGTGTTCACAGAACATTTAACTAACAAGACCACATGATCAGCGAAGTTTGGCGCAGCCAGCCTGCGCAGTGTGGTCCAGTGTGGTGTTACGATGGCCCCGTGCAGAGGGCACCTGGATTTCTGTCTCCATTGCCCCAGAGAGCATCTGCTCCCACAGATAGGAGAGAAACAGAGCAGAAGGCATAAGTGTGTATCTCATGCACTCAGGCAGTCCTGAAAATAATTAGTCATATAGATGTTGACTCTGGAAATAGGAAAGGCTCTCCCCTTGCCACTCGGACTCCTGCTAAGCTCTCCCCACCTGCAGGATATCCCCTTCCTAACACTACCAAGCTACAAAAGGAGAGAGGGGTTCTGGGGGAGACAGCTAAGTGCAGATGGAGCATGCAGAGTTTGGGACTTATGATCCCGCAGGGCCATCAACACTGACCCAAGGCCACAGTGAGCAGCCAAGTCCTTGCATGTAGAAGCCCATGCGTGAGGCATTAGGGGCAGGGGGCTCCATCTGAGCACTCAGGTAGGAGAGTTACCTGGAATCTGAGTTCAAGCCCCAGCTCAGCTTTTATGAGCTGTGTGAACTTGAGCACGTCATCAATGCCTCTGAGTCTCAACTTTCCTAGCGCCCACATGTTCAGAATAATGCCTTTCCTACTGCTGGGTGATGCCAGTATGATAATCCCAATCTAGGAAGCCAGTTGGAAAAAGTATCCATGAGCAATTAGGACACTAGAGTAATACTTTACAATTATGACTGAAAAGAACCCTACACAACTAGCAACAAGGGTAGGAGTCCTGGGCGAAGAGTTTCTCGCTTTCTATATACAGCCCAAGCCTGGTGGCTCCACAAAGGTAGCAATGGTGGGAGGCCTGGACTCCCCACGCCATCCTACTCTGTTCTAGGAGAGTCAGTCAGAGACATAATGAGGTCATGGACCTCTGGGTTACAAGGGGCCTGCCTAGGACCTGGAGAGCGTGCAGATGCAGACTGCTCCAGAGCTGGCCAGCTCCCGCCAGCCGCGCCTCTGCCTGCTGCCTCATCAATCCATCATCCTCTTAGCTGCTGACACCTCTGGCAGCACCTCCCGGCAGCCCGGGCATTAGAATTGCAAGAAGCCCAGCTGCACCAGGGAATACAGATGGAGGAACCTCGGATTCAAATTTGTCTTAAGTATTGTGAACAACCAGACCCGGGCAAGGCGTCTCCACTGCCCTTCCGCCAAAGGGGAGTGGCAGGGGTTTTGTTAGAAGTACAAATTGCTTCTTAATGCAGAGGATAAAGCTGGGCTTGGGCACCTCCTTAGAAATTCCTCCCATTCCCAGGAAAGCCACTGCTGCATGTCAATTTTAATTTTTGAAATTTAAACCGAGGGCTTTGTGTCTAAGCTCCATCTCATCGGAGGAAGGGGAGGGATAAGTCAAAAAGGATTAGGGGCCCGCTGGGGATTGCAGATCCATAGCAATTAGACTTCATTTGGGTCTCAGACATTTGGTTTTAATCGCATTTCTGGATGATACAATCAACAAGGCATCAGAAATTGATACGAACGCAACTGTAGCCAGGCTGATTCTGCCCTCCTCAGTTCCTGGCAGCAGGTGGATTCAGCTCAGTTTGGATTTCACAATCAGTGGGGTAGGCTAGGGTGGGGAATTGGGGTTCTGTTGAACTGGGGGATGGTAGCTGTGTGTGTGTGCTCTTCTACTTCTTTTTGAACACTTTAGCCCTGGACTCTAAGTAGACATAATCATTGCTAATATACAACTGAATGACAATAAAACATTATTCAAATAATGTAAGAGCATGAAAAGGAACAGCCAACAGCCACAGGACTCCAGGCAGGAGGTATGGTTGTCTTTTAAATGGGAATCATAGCTTTTAGCATTTTCCAGGAAATAATGTCCCGCACAATTCATTTAGGGACAGGCATGCAACCAGGAACACACACCACAACAACGCGAACCTATGAACACGTGTGTGTACATGTATGACATGGACTCCATATTGGAGAGATGTGTGTGAGTGTGTGTGAATCCAGCTTTTCATAGATACACATTCCAGGGTTATCTCTGTGCACTCATTCATGCATATCTCTTTCCAAACACTTGGTCAAAATAAGGTCAGTACTGTGCAGTTTACTAACAGGCTTTAGTTTTCGTGTGTGTGTGTGTGTGTGTGTGTGTGTGTGTTGTACTTTGGGTGAAACCCAGGGCCTTCCAATTGAGCTACATCCTGAGTCTTTTTATGTTTATGTTTATGTTTATTTTTATTTCAAGACAGGGACTGATGGTGGTGGTACACGCCTGTGTGTAATCCCAGTATTCTGGAAGGCTGCCCCAGTGTTCAAGATAGTAAACTGGAGCCCAGCCTGAATGATTTGGTAACTGGTTACTCTGTAGAAAATTTACTGCTTGTTAGAACTCAGTGTTCTAACAACAAAAACAGAAAAGAAAAAAGGAAAAGCATTGAAAGTATGTGGCGTCTTCTAACTTGCATGTGTAGGATGCTGAAGGAAAGGGACAGAACAAACAGGGACCCCAGACCACCATGCAAATGGGAAGGAGGACCCCAGGACTGTCCCTCTGGGACAGTGTCTATCTCGCTTACCACAACACTCTGGCTGAATTCAGGGACCTGGATGGTTCACAGAATTGCCTCTGTTTACCAGTTCTTCTAAGAGTTGTGGGCCTAGCTGGGATGCAAGTACACGGGCCTGGGCTGAGGATGTGCGTGGAGGGCAGGGTGGTCTGCTGGGGACTCTGCATGTCCCTCTCAGAGTCTAAAAATTCACAGGTCCCCAGTGACAAGTGCTTCTCCCGCCTCCTGTTATGCAGATCCCCCCCCACCTTTCCCAGAGGCCCCGCCCCTTGGTCTCCTCCCGAACTCCAGGAGGACCAAGTGGCCCAAATTGCTAGAGATTGGGGAACTAACACTCCCCTCCTGCCCTCCTCCTCCCTTCCCCTCCAGGGCAGGGCTTCAGTGGACCTTGGAGAAAGGTGATGATTTGGTAACTCCCTGTCTCCCCACATTGTTTCACCCACCCCAGCAGTGGGAACATGGCATAGGCCAGAGATCAGGGCACGGATGAGGCCACTGGGGCCCAGTTTTGGGTTTATGCCATGATGGGTGCCTGACGTTTCAGGTTAGGGGCCACGCTGATAAACACGAAGGAGCCCGTGGTCTAAAAACATAATTTAATGCATCGCAGTAGGTCTGAGTCAGGAGGGAGTGCAGTGTGGAAAGACGAAGTTTCCCTTTGCTGGAATGCTGCTGTGGGTGGGATTTTTGGGTGATGGACTGGAAAATTCGCACAAGTATTTCAGGTCACAAAGAAGGGTGCCCCAGGGAGCTGGTGTTCATATTGGGCCATCTCCCCTGGCCAAAAGACCTAGGACCTTTGGCCTGGAGTACTGGGAGGAGTAGGAGGAGGAAGAGGAGGAGGGGGGAGGGGGAGGAGGAAGAGGAGGAAGGGGGAGGGGAGAAGGAAGCGGGGAGGAGATGGAGGTCTGGAAGAGGGCAGGCTCCTACATAGCCTATCCAGTCCAATCAGGTTTGCAAAGTCTGCCCACCATGGTTGCCCCTGCCCCCGAGGGCTGGGGTTCACGCTCAGCTGGCCACTTGGGCATCCCTTCCCTCCCGGGCCAGGCGCTGACCGAGGCAGCTTGGTGAAAGCAAACACAGAGGCCGGGGGCGGGGCATGGTGAACAGCTGGGATGTGTCTTTTCCAAAGGAGATATCAGGAAGTATCAGGAAGCAGAGAGTGGCCTCGCCAAAGAGCCGCGGGCCCCAGAGGGGATTCAGCAGCCTGAAGCCACCCCACCTCGCGCCCTCTGCGCCCCTAATCCGGGTACAGAAGAAAGCCCGAGAACGTGCTGTACTTGTTGTTATTGCCTCCGTGCGCTTTCCCACCGTCCAGTTTTACGTAGACCTCGTCCCCGGAATCCAGGTGCAGCACCACGCTGTTACTCGCGTAGTCGTAGTTCTGGTCGGCGTCCTGAGCAATGGCGCTGGCCCGAACCTGGGGACGAACCCGTAGAAGCAGGTGAGCCCCACTGCCTCTTCCTGAGCCCTTGCTGGCCCCCACCTGGCGCGCTCCTGCCGGCCTTGTGCCTGCGACTTCAGGGGCGACACTCCCACCCAGCTTCGCGTCCTCTCCAACTTGGCCAACTCCTTTCTGATCCTCGCCTCCCCACACCCTGCGAGTCCGGAAAGGAGGAGAGAGCACGATTCGTGGACACTGACACAGCGTGGAAGGGTGGGAACCAGAGACCCAGGGTGGAGAGGAAAGGAGGTTGGGGGCCAAGGGGCGACCGATGTGCAACCCGGGACCTAAAGAAAAAGGTTTCGAGGAGCCCAGGTGACCACGGCGAGGACGCAGGCATCAGCGGAGTAGTTTGGGGAGCGGAGTGTCCGGCGCTCGCTCGGAGCCCACCCTCCCGCGCTGGGCTCGGGTAGGAGAGGCCCGGAGCGCAGAAAAGCGGGACGCTGTGGCACAGCGGCGCGCTTCACGCTTTACTTAGGCGCTCGCTGGTAGGGAGGAAGGGGAAGGTTCCTAGAGGGGCTGAGGGCCGGGAGAGGGTCTGCGGGGCCGGGCAGGGGCGGGAGCGGAGGCCACTGACCTGCCCGTTCTTGCAGAGATCCGCCCACATGCTGGTGCCGTCGCCGCCGCGCATTAGGATGTGGTAGGTGAAGAAGTAGATGCCGCGCACCTGGCAGCTGAACTTGCCCGTGGTGGGATCGTAATGATTGCCAAGATTGGTGACCACGTCGTCAAACTTGAGCACCTCGTAGCCTTCGTGGGGGCTCTTAAGTCCCACGTAGAAGGCAATCTTGGGGCCGCTGAAGGCGGCGCTCAGCGCGCTGGTCACTTCGCCTTCGGAGTCGCCGCCGCCCCCGGTTCCGCCGCCCATCACTCCGACGCCGCCGGCCGCGCCCGTGGTCAGCTGCAGTCCGGGCAGCCCCGGCCGCCCCGAGTCACCTTTCTCCCCAGGGGGGCCCCTGGGTCCAGGCGGCCCCGGCTCTCCGGGGGGACCCCGCGGCCCCGGTTTGCCCGGCCGCCCCGGGTCGCCCTTGGGCCCCTGGATGAAGGGAGGCGGAGGGTTGGCGCCAAGGTCCTGCATGACTTCCAGGGCCGCCGTGCTGGGACCCGGCGGCGGGGCCTTGGCGCCCGCGGGGCCTCCGCCGGGTGCGGCGCTGTACGGGTCGCAGATCATGCGGCAGGTGCCCATCATCTCGTAATGCGCCGCGCCCGGAGGCGCCGCCTGCAGCAGCAGCGGCAGGGCGATGAGCAGCCCGAGCGCCATGGCCAGGAGCACGCCGACGGCCGCCAAGCAGGCGCGCCGCCGCCGCTGCCACAGCCGGGAGGCGGCCGCCACCAGCTCCTCCTTGCCTCCTGGGGAGGTAATGGTGAGGCGGCGCGGGTGGCCCCGCTCCCCGCGCTCGGGGGCCAACTCCGCGGGTCCCGGCCGCACCCCCGACGTGGCGACCCCCTGCCCCGGCCACCCAACTACTTCAGCGAGACGCGCCCCGGCCTGGGCTCCGGTGCCCTCCTCGCTGGGGCTGCTCCGGAAAGCTGCAGAGCCCGGCACGCATGGCGGGGGGCGCACAGGACGAGCCCGGCGCCCCACGGGTCCGGGCGGCGGGGACCAGGAGCTCCGGGTCCGCGTGCGGCGTCCCACTCCGCGGCGCTGCCTCTTCCCGGCTCGGCTCTCAGGCTTCGGCGGGCTCCGCGAAGCGCTCTGCTCTGCTCTCCCGCCGCTCGCTGGCTCCCGCGCGGAGGGGGCACCCAGCTACCCTGACGTAAGAAGTCCGGGGCCGAGCGGCGGAGGCGGCGAGGCAGAGCGCGCTGCTATCACTCGGGAGACGGCGCCCTCATGTCATCAGCCTCCGGTCCTCCTATCCCACGGCGTCCCCGGGAGAAGCAAAGGCACTGTTCCTTCTGGCGGCGCCGGGGAGCCACAAGCGGGCGCAGTGGGCTCAGTCCCAGCCTGGGCGCCACAGACACACCCACAGGCGGCCATGCTCACGCGCCTCCCAACGACCCGCACGCACGAACACCCACGCGCGCAGTCGCCGGGTGCACACAGGCACCCCCACATGGCCACGAAAGCACTCAGAATCCTGGTGCCAGCATCGTCCTGGGGTGGATTTCACCTAGAATTCATCCCGTTGCCTAGACAGAACCAGTCACAAACAGACCACGTCCAGCGAAGTCTCATCCAGGACTGGCAGGGGAGGACCCTATGAAAGTCTCCGGAGTTGCTTCCAACTGGGTAGCTCTCCCGCTTGGATGGTCTTTTATAGACTGAGGTTTCACACTGTTAAACAGGCCTCAACAAAGCTCTCCAGAAGCTCTTTGAAGGACTCTGAAAAGCCCCAGGCCTCACTACAAAAATTTATTAGCCTCACACCTTTGCTTTCACTGAAACAATGACTGATGATCTTGTGCTCTGTATAAAGTTCAATTACAAATGCAAACATTTGACACTGGTACTCGGAGTTGTCTCGGTGTCCTTAGCTCCCATCCAGCTGCCTGAACACATTCCCTTGGATCGCTATTCTATAACACAGTCCGAAGCCATTCTGAGCCGGAGTCTGAAATAAACTGTTGCTCCAGAGGAAAGAATAGTGCTTGCCTAGCATGCTGCAGGGCAGGAGATAGGGAGAGAGGGAGGGAGGCGGAAAGGAAGGACAAAAAAAGAGAAAAAGAGAAAGAAAGGAAAAGAAAAAAAAGCAGGCAGCCCCTGCTCCCAGTTCCGCAAGCTCTTTCCTAGCTGCAACTCTGACAGGCTGCTTCCTTCTCCCAGACACCCCTCCTGAGGGCCAGCTCCCGTTCCTGCACCCCAGGGCTGCGTTGGTGAAGCCAGCATCTCTAGACCAACCTGGAGCTACAGACACTGTGTTCTCATAGGTTGACTAGTTGATCCATTTTTGTCACTGTGGGTCATTTTCCCATCCCACCAGGAGCTGCTCCTCTTCCTTCATTTCCCAGGGCAGAGTACAAGGTCTGAAAAGAATCACCAGGCCTAGCATGAAGCCAACTTCCGCAAGGATGGGATAAGAAACTGATGCTTACTGGGCACCTACTGTGCATCTGCTCTGTGCATGTGCCCTGTGGATTAGGGACTGTTCACCCATCACACAGAAGAAAAAGCCAAGACTTTGCATGTGTAAGGTGCTTGCCCAGTGTCCTCCACCCACATGCCAGAGCTGGTTTCTTGGTCTTGAGATCTCTTCCCTCCGTGCCCCCAGAGCCACATCCTGAATCAGTAATTCTAGGAACCAGGCTCCCTGGCTCCCATCCCGCCTGCTTCCCATCCTGGCTCTGCAACTTCTTTTCTTTGTGACGGTGAGCAAATTGCTTCTGTGAGCCTCAGTCGCCATGTGCATGGGATGGGGTGAGGAAGCACCTACTGAGCGGAATGACTGAGTTGGGGTAAGGAAAGGTAAATAGATGCTTGATGGTATGATGTTCGCTGGAGGGGAGGGCACATATCAAGGACTGCAGGGTGCAGAAGAAGTAGTAGTCAGCTCTGCTGGGGAGGGGACAGAGAGAGCTTCAGACAAAGAGGGACACTTGACTGGGATAACTAAGGGTGAGTAGGAGGCAGATATCCCAGGTTGAAGATACTGTAGTACAGGTGAGAAAAGAGAGGGTCTCATTGCCATGGGGTGCACCAGAGCCTCAGACCAGCCAGTATGATTAACTGTCAAACTGTGTACCACAAACACAGGTCTTTGTGAAGGGGAAGGTGGTTGGCACATAGCGGGCTGTCAACAGATGCTGGTAGAAGTAATGCTGCCTGCATTACCAAAGGCACTTTAGGACACACAGACCTGAGTCTTGGCAATTTAGGACAGACCTTGAGTTGTAAAACCATGGTCTACATGGAAGGCAATATGCTAATAAAGGCCATAATTAATATTGATGACAATAGTATTGAAGATATTTGCTGGTGGGGGCACATTCCAAGGACTCTGCAGGGTGCAGAGGCAGGAGCAGTCAGCTGTGCTGGGGAGGGGACAGAGATGGTCACCAAGGACATGTCACTCAGGAGGAACTTGGTTTGGGGTGATAGGAAAGAAGTAGGTGAACTCCAGCTATACTTTGAACACAGAATCCATGGCCTTGGTGATAGATTCAAGATAGAAGTTAAGGGAGGCGGAAAAAGGGGAAATCAAGGTCAACTCAAGATCTGGCATGAGCGACTGGGTGAATGAACATGAGGAGGGAGATATTTGAGGAAGAACAATCTGTTATGGAAGATAGGAGGTGGAATTGTGAGCTCCGTTTGGTAAATGTTAACTGTGAGATGCCAGTGAAATCTCTGAATGAAGACATCACATGGACAGTGGACAGGCACATGCTACTCTTTAGTGAGGTAACGGTGGAGACATAGATATACACGGGAGAGTTTTTCAGATGCAGATGATGCGTGCAGCCTTGAGAGTGGGGAGTGGCAGGGAGGAGAGAGAGAGATGAAGTACTGACTCTTCACAAGCAACCTTCCAGCTCCACGCAGCCATTTAAAAGACAGGCAGAAGAGAGGAAAAAAAACTGTAACAGAACTGAGATGATACAGCTATGAGAAGAAAGTGAGGGAGGGAGAGAAGGAAGTAGAGTGGCTGGCAGAGAACCATTCCAGAGAGGAGAGAGAACCAAGAACCGGTTGTCCGGAAAGCTGCCAAGAGATAAAGAAGAGGAGGACCAAAAGGGAGCCATTGGGAATGGTGACACAGGTATCACGGCGAGCGAGGCAGGGCTAACACAGTGTTCACCAGATCAGCCTAACCGGAACCTTAGCAAGAGCCTTTTCCACTGAATAGTGGGACAAAAAGCTGGAATGCAGCAAATTGAAAAGTGAAGGTGAAAAGAGGAAATGGACACCGTGTGTGTGCACAGTTCTGGAGAAACTGGGGTAAGAGACAGACACAGAAATGGCAAAGGCTGCTGTGAGCTCAAGGAGAAGGTGAAACACAGGGAAAACTTGAGTGTGTGCAAACTTTTTGCACGTAAAACGATACAGCCCGGAGGGCAAATCAGCGGAGCTGAAATAATTCAGTGCCTAAAGTTCCTAGTAAGCTGACTCCTCACAAGTTGAAAGAAAGTTTGCTATCTTTAGCAATGTTAATAAGGTTAATATTTATTGAGTTCTATGTGCCTGACACTATACAAAGAGTTTTTAAAACCTATTAGTTCTTTTAATGCTCACATCACTGAGAGATAAGGTGCTCCTCTTTTACAAGCGAGGAAACTAAGATAAATCTATGTTTTCACAAATGTCACTGTGGTATGTAATTGCCCCAGGAGCTCCTCCAGGTCCCCAGATATGGAGCTTCCCGCAACTAGGTTGTTCTGACTAAAGCCATCATCCGTGTGTTACTCTTCCCTCCCAACCACACCAGGAACCTCCCGTGGGCAAGAACTATCATGAGGATGTAGTCAGTGTTCAATAAATATTTTTATAATTCTTTATTATTTTGTACAGCTTGGAATTTTCACACACATGATCTCATGTCATAGTTTTTGCTGAGGGAGTAGGAATTTTAAAAAGACACTCTTGAATCCTTTATTTTTGAGGTTCTGGGGCTTGAATTTGGGGTCTCATGCATACCAGGCAAGCATTATACCACTGAGCTTCTGCCTCAGCTCTTAAAAAGATACTCTTTTTGGTGGAAAAGTAAGAAAGAGTAAAAAAAGAGGACAAAGAAAGAGCCCCAATTTTAATGGTTTAGGCTTAACAAAACCCCAGTGTTTTTATTTTCTTTCTTTCTTTCTTTCTTTCTTTCTTTCTTTCTTTCTTTCCTTCTTTCTTTCTTTCATCAGTACATTTATCCTCTCAATAAAGATTGTATTGAGCATCTACCGAATGCAGAGTGCTGTGCTATGTTCTGCTATGGCGGCATGCATGACATGAAGGTGATTTCCTGTTTAAAAGTTTCCGATCTTGTTGGAGGAGCAAGGTGAACCAATAAAAAGCATCTGAAAAGCACTGTGAGATATCGGTTCTGCTGCCATAGACAAAGGCATAGGCAGGGAGAGGCTGCTGAAAGTAAGTCCCTGTGTTCACAGCCCTTAGGAAGCTGGGTCACTCTGTGTAAATCAGAATCTGAAAGGACGGGTGAGATTTGAACCTGTGAAAGGTCTGGCTGCCCAAGTGTCACCTGGGGCCCAGGGACTGTGTAAAGCAGGGGCAGGGTGGGTGCTGATGGTACCTCACATATGCCCCTGTTCCCACCAAGCTGCCTCCCAGCTCTCCCCTCACTGCTCGAAGGTATTTATTACTCCACCCTCCAGCTCCATTTTCCTTACGCATCACATTGGGACAATTTGGAGACACTATGACCAGCCTTCCTTTGCTCCTCTTCATCTGCTGTGGCCCCTGGTCCTCAAGCTTCACATAGGCTGATTAAATGATCTGTCTCAGAGGAGGGTAAAGGAAACTACTATTTTCTGGTCTGCTGGGCACTGGGCTGGGTATTTTGTGGGCTGTGGGTATCACTACTTCACTGGTCCCCTCAGGCAGGGACTAGTGCCCCATGGTCAGTGGCCAGAGAGTGGATGAGATTCCCCTGTTCTTTTGTATGGCTGGGCCACCGTGACCTATTTCTAGCTCCAGCTTCGGAGATGCTCACAGTAAAGAGAATGTGAGGACGGTTGCTCCAGTCTCACCTCTGAAGATGCTCAGGCAGCCCCGCTCAGTGGCCAATGAGAAGGCACCTGCCAGGTCCATTAGTCAGAAGCAGGAGTAACACATTTGAGTCAAGAGGGTCAGCCAGCCCCAGAAAGCCCTCACCTGGTTCTCTCAGAAACTGTGGCTGTAGCCCTAATTATCTCTCCACTGAGGAGCTGGCCTTGCTGGGTCTTCATACAGTTGTGAGTCTGCTGCTGCCCTAGTCTTATTTCTCCAGGGCCCAAGTCCACCATAACACTCTCAACTGCAAAAGATAGCAGTCTCAGAAACTTGAGGTGGAAGCAGAGCCAGCCGGACCTCATGCACAGAGCCACCCTTAATCCCACACCCCACTGACCAGGAAGCCACCCATTTGAGCTGCACTGCCCACCCTGGCTTTGCTTAGTCCTCTGGCAGGTGGGTGGTGCATCTTAATGGCTCATTCAGACAGCACATATTTATCGAGTGCTTACCATGTGCATGACATGAGGGCCCAGCTACAGGCAGAAATAGGCTGTCCTTTTCTAGCTGAGAAGCCTGTGCAGGTGACCTGTCTGCCCCCCCTCTTATGCATTCCTGATGATATCAGCCAACATGGACCTTGCCTCCCCAAACCACTGTGCCTGAGGCCTGGATGACACATGTGACGTAAGGCAGTCCTCAGATGACCCTTGCAATATTCTGTCTCCCTGAATGCCTTTCCTTTCTATGACTCTCTATGTTCTCAGGCAAAGACCCTGTCCTTTTGTGAGCTAATGCCCACAGGGCTGGCCCTGGGATTGGACATTCAACATGCATTTATGGAATGGAGAAAAATGAAACTAGAAATCCCAGTCAGTGCTGGGTGTGTTTTTTCCTGGACAGAACAGCAAGCTGCCAACAGCTCAGGGCCAGCAGAGAGCATGGCTATTTGTCTGCTCTTGGCAGCCTCATTAATAAAACAAGTCTTCAGGCCTTGACCACATGCCTATAGGTTGCTGGAGAAGCAGGCTTATGATTTGAAAGCTCACATGAGACCATGTGGATTTCCCCAACAAGGAGACTTCACCTTTTGTTCATTCGAATGTACAACTTAGCCATGGACTTGGGCTCATTGTCCCATTTCACCTATGTGAACTAGGCAGCTACTGCATGCTCCACATGAAAGACACATCCTGGTCCTGCAGACACAGAGTAAGGGAGTTCAAGTAATACAGTGCCACAGTCACTGGACCTCAGTCATCCCTATGCACTCCCCGAGGGTACAATATACCATCGCCCTCCCCTTCTCTCTACCCTCTGGGACCTCTGTCCATTCGGTAGGATATGGGATATGTAAATGTGAGTCCAGCTAGTGAGTCCAGCTAGGCTCTGTCTACACGATGTAAGAATACTCTATGATTCTGTCGTGGGCTCCCTGAGCAACCAGTCCAGTCCTGCCCTGAGGCACACAAGCCAGGCCTGCCGCTGTCCGTGGTTCTGATCACGGTGGCAGCCCAACTTCCAGTCAAGAAGGAAACTGGTTTCAGAAATCCAAGATTTAGCACATTGTGCCTCTTTGTTGTAGGCCATGGCCCTGTGGAAACAACAGGCTCTCCAGGTATGCCTTCATCCTCCAGCTCATCCCTGTATAGCAGACCTCCTCTCCTGCTCGGCCAGAGGTTGGGATGTTTAGAGAAATTGCACTTCCTCTCTGGGACTCTATTTCCTGCCTCTTGGCTACTCACTCTGAGCACCCACTCTGACACACACATACATACACACACAAATGCATGCACACCAAAACAGCTGCAGTGAGGCAACCTGTAACCCTCACCAACAATGAGTTCTCATCCTAGTCAGGAGAGAGAGCAATCTGGCACAAGGCTAAAGAGGCAGCTTTGACGATATGGGAGAAGTCTCCCTCTCATACCCAAGCACACTTTGCATTTCCTTGCTTTTCCAAGTGTTTGGAAGGAGCACATAATCCTGGCAGGCTCACTTGGGGAGAGCCTTTAACTCTGAGAAGACAGACAGAGGACTTACTTTGGGGATCATCATGAGTCAGAACACCCCTCCAGCCCCACACCCTACTAAAGAGTCTAGTACTACTGGAGTCACTTGGGGGAGGGGGAACAAGGCAGCAACTCCAAAAAGGGTTTTCATCCTTGAAAGAATTTTTGAATAACATTGGTTTAGAAAATTCTGGGTGAGATTTTGTTTTCACTGATGAATGTTTTGGAACTTTTGCCATGCCCATCATCATTTTGTTTTTTTCCTGTGATGTAGTGAGGAAAATTTTATGCAGCATGAAAGCATAAATTCTAGAACATTCTTGCTGGAGTTCCAAATTTGCTTCTGCCACTGACTAGCTGTGTTGCCTTCAGCAAGTTCCTTAATCTCTCTGCACCACTGTTCCCTCATCTGTGGAATGGGGACAATAGTAGCACACACCACATAGGATGTTAGGAAAATTCCATGAATTAATAGGTGATTGAGCTCTTAGAAGAGTGCCTGGCATGGAGTAAGCCCTGGAAAAGTGCTACCTCACATTATATTATATTTGTGAAACTCATTCACAGAAATTCTGAGTCAAAACAGCACCTCCAAGAAGTCCCCTTCAAATGTGTGTCTGGATCAGGCTTTGGCAGGAGGAAGTGCTTAGCTTGCACCTCTCAGAATAAAAGCAAGGAATTAAAATCACTAAAGGAGGCACCTCCCCCTCCTGCTGCCCTGACTGCTGCTTGTCCAAGCCCTACCAAGACTCTCCAATCCCTGCCCCTCTCCAGGACTGTTTCTCCCTCTGCCAAGTGGGCATACTAAGTCTTGCTTAGCTCAGGGAAGAGGGAAGGTGTAATGAGAATCCTGTTGGACAGGTACTAGAGAAGCAGTGATGTTCTCTTTCTCTTAGCCCCTGCTGCCAGGGGTTTTAGTCAACTCTGGAGCCCCAGCCACCAGCCAAGTTCAAGTCCTGACCCAAGGCCCCAACTCTGCTATCTTCCCTGCCTCCCTGAAGTGAAAGCAAAATTGGAGTCACAGCTCTAGGCTGTGGGCTCAGTGACCCTGCCCCAGGAGAGGGGAATCTGTTATGGTTTATATCTGGATGTCATAGCCTCATGCAGTCATGTGGAGTGGGCTTTTTGGAAGCGACTGAATCTAGACTTTGTGATTGGTTCATTGTCTAACACTGGGATGGGGACTGTGAGTGCTACACCTGCCCTAGGGTGGGTAGCCTGCATACAATATAAAGGAGAAAAACAGGCTTACTCTTCCCTTTTTGCTCTTGCTGCTTTTGCTGTTTTCCACAGCCATGAACCACTGCCCCTCTGCCCTGTGCCTCCCTGCCTTGGAGCCAGCAGAGTGTGGACTGAAGCCTCCACAAACTGTGAGCTAAATAACCTTTCCTTCCTTAATTGTGGGCATCAGGTATTCTGTCTCAGCAATGAGAGAAAAGTAACTAAGATGTGGTCCCAGAGGCCAAATTGGTGAACTCATGAGGATGTGAGACAAAGAGGCTGGACCAGAAGGGGCAGTTAGTTAGGCATGTGTCCAGTGGTGTGGTTTTCTACAATCTCTCCTGCCCACCTGACCACTCACTGGTCTCCAACTTTCAGTTCCATCCCATCTTAAGCTTTATATGCCTTCCTCTGAAATCTCCAAAGATCCAGGCAGCCCATATGCCTCATGACAGGACTGTTCTAAGAGTTGAGCATAATATTCACCCTGAAGCCCTTTTAAAATGCAAATGCTCCCGGAAGAGCAACCTATCCAGTCCCTAACACCTGAGTCTGAATTAGTATGGTAGAGGTTTTCTAAATGATAGCAGGTCCTCTGTGCAGCCTGAGAGCTAAGTATCAGGGACTGGCAAAGCTGACCAGAGGAAGGCAGTATGTAAAGCAGCCTCTCGTTGCTAGGTGACATCTCTGAGCCTGGGCTTCCTCACCTATGAAATTGGCCCTATGGAATCACCTTATAAGGTACTGTATAGTAAAAACTCCCAGCACAGAATGGCACTTGTACATTTTGTTCCATCTCACCTTCCTACTCAGAGAGAAGCTACACAAAGGTGACAAGGAGCAGGGCCTGCCTCAGCTGGCACACTGGACAACTTACATTCATCCAACCGGGCCTGGTTGTTTCAGGCAGAGGGAGGAAGAGGTGGGGTAGAGAGGGGCTCTCCAGCTGCTGAACCTGAGCCCCTACCTCAGCTATCTGGGGGTGGGCAGGGCATTGGGTCCACCAAAACCCCCAGGCAGCCTGTCCTCGCTTTCTCCTTCCAGCCTTCTACCCAGAAATGCTTCCCTGTTCCTGTCCCCTGGCACTGCATGCAGGAGGGCAGCAGGTATGGACCTGGAAGGGCCTACAAGATACACAGGCAGCCATGGCCTCTGTCCCCAGGGGGGAGCAGCAAGACAGCAGTACCAGGCTTCCAAATGACACTAGGGACATGTGGGGAACACAAGCAGACGAGGCCAGAGCAAGGATGAGCGGCCATCAGGGCAGGAGGGGCTGAGTGGCATGGAGTCACTTAGCTGGCTGTGTCCTCCCCGCTGCCCTGGAGCTTGGTTCTCTCAGAGTCCCCTTGTGAGGAGGAGATTAGACTACTGCATGCCAGGGGTTCCACTCCTGTCCACGAGCTTCTTCAGTCAGCCCCCAAGCGTGCACTCCGAGGAAGGTAGTGGATCTGGGATCGCTCAGGTGTCTCTGAATTTGGATGAAGACAAAATACATCTTCAGTGTCACGAAACTCTCCTTGACATAGCATTTTCTTCCATTAAGAAGGTAAGCCAAGGAACACATGGAGGGTTAGAAATACGCAAAACTTCATCACTAAGAAGGATCACAGATACTGTCATGGCCTGGGACAGGAATTTCCAGTCTATGACACACACTTGCGTGGCAGGTACACACTCTATTGTCTGGCTACTGGAAAACATTAATGAAAACGTCACATGGGGGATGGGGATGTAGCTCAATGGTAAAGTGCTTGCTTGCCTGATGTGTATGAAACCCCAGATTTCATCCCCAGCACTGCAAAAGAAAAAAGAAAAAAAATCACACAGGTTACCACCCCGTAAATTTGTGTTTCAAAATATTTGATAAAATGGTTTCTTTGGAACCTTATGCACTTATTTTATGCACATAACACAATCATTCCAAGAAGTGCACTGTTTCACCAGGCTGCAAAAGAAAGGCTGCAAAAGATCTTTTGTACACACACAAAAAAGTTGAGGATCTATGCCCTGGAGCCAGGAGTCTCTGATCTGCGAAGGCAGCTTACTACTTGACCTCAGGATGTCGTCCCTCTGACACATCATGCAGGAGGGTTAAGTGTGAGAAAATCTCAGCACCCGTCTGCATACAGTGAGTGCCTGTAGCTGGGTACTGCTCTGTCCTCCAGCTCCTCCTCCATCCCAGGCACAGAGAGCGTTCCCAGCCCACCTGCAGGAAGTTGAACTCCTCTGGAGAAAGAGCCAGCAAGAGGTGTCTACTAAGAGATCCAGTGCAAGGAACTGGCTTGCACAACTGTGGGGGCTGGCAAGGCAAATCTGAAATCCACACCCTACACCATCGGAACTCTCCAGCCAAAGCCTGTCCACAGATGGAATTTCTTCTCAAAGAAGCCTCGGTTCTGCTCTTAAGGTCTTTTGTCTGATTATTCAGGCCCATCCCTATTATTGCAGGTGATCTCCCTTGTTGAAGGTCAATTGACAATAGACGTTACAGTCACTCTTCATATCCACAGGCTCTGCATCTGGGGATTCAACCAATGGTGGACAGAAAATATTCCAAAACATGTGTCTGTGCTAATCATGTATAGACTTCTGTGGGTCATTATTCCCTAAATGACAGAGTATAACTATTTGTATAGTATTTACATTATATTAGGTACTGTAAGTCATCTAGAGATGTGTTAAAGTACACCGAAGGATGTGTGAAAGTTCCCTGCAAACACTGAACCATTTTCTGTAAGAGACTTGCGCATCTGTGGATTTCGGTATCTGCAGCCGCCCTGGAGCGAATGCACTGTGGACACTGTGGGACAAAGGCGATCACATCGACTGCCAAGGCAGATCCTAGATGAGTGTATGATTGAATAACTGGGGACTGCAGCTGGGCCAAGGTGACACCCCAGACTGACCATCACCCCATCCAGAGAGAAGCTAGTGGGCTTCAGGAGCGGTTCACATAGAGGGGGGCAAATGCAGAGCCCTCAGTCATTGCCCCCAGTGCTCCGTGGAGCCTGCTCTACCTCTCTCAGAGCCTAGCCCAGGGCCCGGCGCCCCTCACCTCTCTCCTGCAGGACGTCTGGCCTCTCTGTGCCCACAGGAGAATGAAGGGGTTCTCTGGTTGCAGAGACAAAACAGAGGCACATGGTTAGGAGAAGTCACTGTGGGCACAGGGAGGAACCCACAGGACTTACAGAGGACCGGGTCCCACCTGGGAATCCAGGGTGAACAAGACAGGTTCCATGACCTATGGGACTCCCACCTGGTGGGGCAGGGGGGAGGAGGGCAAGGGCCCCTCAGAAGTACACACCAGGTGCAGCATTCACCCAGATAGCCAGAGCACTCTGGGGCCATTCATTCATTCACTCATTGTTGAGAATGGAACCCAGGGCCTCCGGGAGCTTAGACCAGAGCGCTGCCACTGAGCCAGCCCCCAGCCCCCCACAATCTCGATTCTGCTTGCTCAATGGAATCTACCCTATCGCTTCAAGAAGAAGCAAGTGCACTTTAAACCCCACTGCCCCACTTGCCCCGCCGAGAAATCAGGCTGCGGCTCTGCTTCGACCATCCTGGGTGCCGCACTCTGTACCACTGGGACCTGCGGAGAGGCTGGCGGGCCGCTGAGGGCAGCGCCACGGCCTTGCGCCCGCAGTCCAGCGCTCTGCACACTGGGGCGAGCGTGGCTTCTGGTTCGCGAGGTCCCGGGACGCGCAGCCCAAGACGCTTCCTGCGTGGCGCGCCCCCTAGTGGCTTCATGCAGCCATAGCGGCTCAATCTTTTCCTGTCTAAATTCACTAGTCGGTCAACATGCAGCTACTGGAGGGGAGATTCTGTCTGGAAAGACCAGAAAGGCTCCCGGAGAAAAGGGGTAGTCTGACCTGGGTTTTAGAAACCAGAAGATGAAGAAAGCAAGCGACGTCCGGGCCTCAGAAGGCAGAGGCACGGGGATCAAGGAGAGGGGTCATGAATCCTGCGGGCTGGTGACATAGCAGGCCAAGGGAGGAGGAGGAGGAGGAGGATTGCCTCCAGTTGGTGGAAATAAAGGAGAAGCATAAGAGCCTGCTGACCTCGCTGAGTGGGGACAAGCCTTTGTCAAATCCTGGGTCAATCGCTGCCCCCCTTTATATGGAATCTGGAGCCGGATCCTCTAAAGAAAGTGGGGATTTTTACTCTAAAGGACCCCCACCATGTCCTTATTTATGTGACTCATAAAGTGGCCTCAGGCAGAAAAAAAAACAGCTCAGGGCCGTTTAGTACAAGTGAAATTTGAGCTGAGTTCCATGTGGAGCCTTCGTGGGCTTTTTGCTGTGTAGCATAGGGGTCTGGATGTTCACAAACACATTTGCTGATTTGTCTAGGCTGGGTTTGAACTTGTAGACTCCTGACTCAGTCTCCCAGAGTGCTAGGATTACAAGCGCACACCACCATGCCAGCCATGTCCGCTTCTCATAAGGACCCCCATCGTGGTGGATTAGGGCCCATCCCCAACCTCATTTTATCTTAATTCTTTGTCCTTCTCAGGCACTGGGGGTTAGGACTTCAGCATATGAATTTTGGGAAGGGAACACTACTGAGCCCATTACACAGATGGAAGACATTCTGCATTTTAAAAGAAGTCTCCGCTGCAGCCCTTCAATGAGCATCCTAGTGCATTTAAAAGAAAATTGGATTCTTCTTCGCAGATCCACTAATGGCACTAAAGAGGGCTGTCTGTCTGCAGTCAGATGCTAGGAGCAAGCAGTTGCCTTTTTGTTGCCCTGACTAGGTGCCAACTTTGTGCCTGACACATGCCGGGCCCTGGCTGTGGGAAGGGGCAGACGCCTCGATGCCCAGGGCCCACCATCTCAGAAGAATGCATGCTGGGGTTAGGTAGAAAGCGCAGAGGCAGGAGAAAAAGTGCATGAGCCTTGGGAGCATATAACACCACAGCAATCACTGTCCAGGGCACCTTGGGCAGGGGACTGCTATGAGCCTCAGTTTTACCATCTGGACAATGGGACTGATTGTACGGCAGCAGTCATCACGCCATGCACAGGAGCCACCTTCCAACTGCCAGCACCTGCCTCTCTGAGCTCGCGGTACAGAAAGGGTATGGTGGCCACCAGAGCCAGCCTGAACGCTGGCCCTCACAGAGAAGGAATCCACTGCATGGGTGCTGCCCTTCACCAGCACCTGCGGGAGTTGTCATGTCAGTGCTGCAACACCTTTGTCTTTCAAGAGGGACACACCACACACTTATCCTGCCCCGTCCCATCCCTGCCCCTGCACAAGTCTCCTGCCCTCACCGCCCAGGTGAGCGGTGGTCAGGCGAGGCTGAGCCCCAGGCTGCTCTGAGAGGGGTGCAGTCAGGCAGTTTGTCCGCATGTGCACAGCAGAGCATACTCCCACCAACCCCATGGGCCAGGCCAGTCGATGGCCTCAGTGCCAAGAGGTGGTGAACACGAGATGGGTGAGGCCACCGGCAGTGTAACAGCACGCTGTTTTACAGTGAGCTGTCTTCACACAAGCGGAAGGAGTACCCTCTAAAACAATGATAAAAAGTGCAGTGTGTAAATGCACATTGCACAGCAAGGTCATTTCTATCAAGTATTAGGTACCATGGGTTACTGCATGTAGTTGCATACTTTAATGAGATCGGCAGTGTGGGAGGCTGGTTTACATTGGTACCACGCACACATGCACACGTGCACGCGCACATGCACAGAGTGAGTTGTACTAGACATCAGGATAAACTGTGTCACCAGGTGGTAGGAATTTTTCAGCTCTATCATAATCCTATGGGATCACGGTCGGCATCAGTGTGGCCTGTCACTGGCTGAAATGTCACCATGCAACACACCCTGTACTAGGGCTTGGACGTGTACCCTTGGCCGGCTCCACTCCCTTGTCAGGCAGGTGCGCTAGCCCACGATACAGGCTTAAAAACTTCTTGCTGTTTTGTGGCTGGTGAAGGGAATATTGAATGTATAAGATGTTTCACCCAAACCTGCTCCTCTGTCCTCTCATCCTCCCAAGTGTGGGGGCTCCCTCTCTGGTGGCCATTACCCTCTCCTCCAGATTCTCCGAGTACCTGCAGGACTCCCCTCCTGCCTGTAGACCCAAGAGGAATCCAGCCCTCATGTCTGTTTGGCTCATGGGCTACTGTGGGATTTCGGCAGGAGAAACAACTGGCTTTGTCCCGGAGTTAGGACCCTGTCACCATCTCAGCATCCTGGCCCTGCCCCTGCTGTCCCAGAAGCCCCAGGGGTGGGCGCTGCTGCAGTCTCCATCCTTAGGCCCACAGGGCCAGGCCCCTTCTTTTCCTTCACAGCCTTTATATCTAGCAGCTCAAGTGCACTGGCTACTCTTGCCTAGACCTCACCCAGGAGCTCCCCACTGTCTGAGTTCCCTCCCTCTGCCCCTCCAAGACAAGAGGAGCTCTCAGGGGCATTGTGAATTCACAAGGTTTTAGAGGAGGGGCGAGGGTGAAACTTCAGCAAGGGGCGGACCATAAATGGTGGCCTTCCACACGGACAGAATTTTGCCATTAAAGGGGCGGAGGGGACAGTGTTCTGCCCTGTTCGGGGTGGCAGGGCAGGAGTCCACACATGTGCTCTCAGAGGGGCCCACAAGACACCTCTGTCTCCTGGGCCCCCCAGACTGGGCCCAGTACAGTTCTAGTTCCTCACAATGAGTGCTTTCAGTGAGTGGCGGGCCTCAGAGTGGGACAGGGGTGAAAGCGAAAAAAAATAAGCCAGGCCTCTCTCCTGGCTCCCCTTTCTAGTTTTGGCTCCCCTCTCGGCCTCTCTGAGCTCCAGCTTATGTGTGTGTGTTGGGGTTACTGAACCCTGACCGTAGGGCCCCCAGGGCTCCCTGTGTTTCCTCCCCCAGCCAGCAGGCTCTTGGCTGCAAGCAACAGAGAGCCCTGCTGGCCCCAGCCAGCCCCCTGCCCACCCTAGGCCCTGCTCAGAGGACAGGGCTGAACTGATTCTGTCAGGAAGGGTTAGTCTTGTCTCCGGGCTGGCTGGATGCGAGGGGATGAGACAAATGCATTCAGACAGCCTGGATCCAGAGCTTTATCTGTCAAACATGCTGGCCTCCTCTCCCAGAAGATCTCACAGGCTCCCTCCATCCCATCTCAAGAAGGCTGGCATAGCTGGGGCCCAAGGCTCCAGGCAGGACACAGGAGAAGCCAGGGGCCTGCAAGCTCAGGGCCCTTGGGGGCAGGGCGTCTGGACCTGTGGTCTCCTGGCCCTTGCAGAAAGGCAAGCAGCCAGACAGCACCTTCTGCTCAGACACCTGACTCCCATCCAGGGTCCTGCCTGACCCTGCTGTAGCCTGTGGCCAGGCTCTGGCCCTGCTAATCAGCAGATGAAGGAAGAGCTAAAAACAGGGCGAACATAGTAAGTCCCGCCCACTCCAGGCTCTTTGCGTGTGTTCACACACTTTCTGCACAGATGAGGGGTTGGCACTGCCGGTGGAGTAGTGGGGACGAAACTCACCAGCCTCTGAGCCTCTCAGCAAGGTGACCTTGCACTGGGAAGCCCAGGGAGCTCTGCCCCACCCAGCCCTGAGCCTGCAGGCACCACACGGGTGGGCGCTCCCTCATCCCCACACTTCTCACCCACTTCTCCCTCACCACTGCTCAGAGCATGAACCGGAACCTGCACTGAGGTGATGGAATCTCACTAATGAGGATTTCCAGGCATCGGGGCATCTTGGGGATGCAAAAAAAATCTGAGGATCCCCCACAGCACGAGGCAAAGCAAACTTCTCGTCAATTAGTTCAGCTGGTTGAAGGCAACAGCCATGAATGTGGTGGCCACAGGGTCTGCATAACACAGGCAGGTTAACGAATGCCAGTTAGACTAGTATTCCTGGCCAAAAGCTCAGCTTTTAATTAGTTGTGTGATTTTAGGCAAGTGACAGAGTCTCTTTGATACTCGTCGGCCACGTATTCATCAGTTACGCCCGAAAGATGATTTGGGAGCAGCTATACCCAACTTCCCTAACTTTGCCTACTACGTGCTCATTTAATGCCCAGCGTCTCCGCTCTTGGTCCTTGGTAGATTTAATCAAGAATATATCTGTAATATGTTTGCAATTGAACCAAAACTTTTTTTTTTCTTTTTCTTTTTTGGAGTTGGGGATGAACCTGGGGGCCTCACACATACTGAGCGAATGCTCTACCACTGAGCTACACTCCTAACTTTCTAGATTCTTGGAATACAGTGAACAAGACAGACCAAAAAAAACCTCGTTTGGGTCGATGAGCCCCAAATCGCTTTTTTTTCTATTCCTGTAGCCCCCACAGATATCAAATCCCATCCTCAACTCACCATTTAGAGTTACCTGGCAGTGTGACAACTTGTGGAAGTTCATATCCTACGCATAACACAGACTGCCCTGCAGGGAGCCTCCTAACCCTTGAGAGAGCCACTACGATGGGGCCCAGGTGGCCAGCGAGCCATCAGCCAGTGGCTGATGTCACAGCTACGCCTCAGCTCTGCGTGCAGGGCCTGCCATTGCCTGGATACCTGTCTGTCAGGCTGTAGGCACCAGACAGCTGTGGGCCTCGCTGCAGCTATTTTAAGGCTATGCCTCCTCCAGAGCAGACCCTCTGGGTTTGGCCTGCAGGATACTAAGGGTTGAGAGGGGCGCTGCCTCACCCCGAGCACTTACTTCTATCCTTTTGCTGGTGACATTGATATAAACAACTCGCAGGGCTGCTTCCCCCATGAAAACTGGCCAAAGTTTAGACTCAAGACCCTTTTCCCACTTTCCACCCCACTACACAGGACGGGAGCTGCAGACAAGACTTTATAAACAACCGGGGGACAAGACACAGAGAATTAAGGAGCCCCAGTTCCTGTTGCCTGACTGTCAACTTTGATCTCTTCATGAGCCCTTCCTACCCAGCATACCCTGGCCTCTTTGGTTTCATATCAAGTCAGACAAATCCCACCAAATCAGACTGGCAAGAGAAAGGCAGACCCCCGTCTTTCCACTGGCCTGACATGACATGTGGGGCTCTCTGAGGGGAGCCTGCTTTGTGCAACTCCCAGGCTTCCCTGATGGGCCACTGGGCAGCCTACCCACCCCACAGCCCATCGGGGAGGAAGCCCCTGAGCCTGAGGCAGCTGGAGCTTTGGGGGTGAGCAGGGGGCTGCTTCCCTCTGGTGGAGAGCATGCCCAGGGTTGCTGACCAGGTGACTCAGCCAGTCCTGGAGTCTGCCCACGAGGCTGAACTGCAGCCTGGCCCACCTGTGCCGTCTGGAGAACTGTTTCCCCAAGGCCCACTGACTCTTCAGAGGGGAGTTTCAGTAGCTGTTTCCTTACAGAGCCAAATATGTGTCCTGTGTCTCCTAATAAAACTCGAAGGCTGTCTGAGGTATACCCGCCCCTTCTCTTAGCTCTGAGGTATAATTAATACATAAATTAAGCTCCTGCAGACTCACAAATGCCCAGGAAAAATATAATTAGTCTGCTCATATGACTCCATCTGTCAGTTCTGGGTTCAACACTGTGCAGCAATTCCTGAGGGCTTGGTGGCCTGCTGGCCAGGCTGGCACTGCATCTACCCTGCTCCGAGAAGCTACCCTTGCATTGCCTGCAGGGAACCCAGGGCTCTGAGGGGACAAGTGCTGCAGGCTGAGGGCAGAGAACCTGGGGACCTCCTATGTGGCCCTGCAAGATGGTGGCATGAGGGCAGCCCCAGAGACTTCACCTGTGTGTCTTCCAGCTAGGCCTTCACCTAGGCAGAGAGCCTAAAGGGAGACGAGGAGGCCCCAAAACCCTGGGCTGGCTCTAGGACCTGCCATCCTCCAACTGTCATCTCGTGTGTGCCATCTATAAGGAGAGGACGGCTGGAAACAGGAAGGGAGCTGGGGGAAGGGTGCCAGGGGGAAGCTTGGAGACGAGGTGGGTGGAGATGAGGCTGGAGTAGAGTCAATGCCCCAGCCCCACAGCCCACACACACCTTCCTAACAGTGCCATCCCGTGCAGTGTGTCACTCGGTAGTCAGCATTCTGGGAAAGGGACTAGCAAACGGTTTTTCTTCCCTTCCGAAAAATTTAATGATAGTACAAAATTAATCCATGTTTTAAAAAATATTTAAATAAGGCCCTGGAGTCTAAAGTCAAAAAATATCCCAAATACTACCCCCCACCTTCACCCCCACCCCAGGGTTACAGTCATTAGGAATTTGGTGTCCGTCCTCTAAAGTGTACGGATATTCTGTCCCATCCTTATCAGAGGGGGCTGAGCTGAATGTGTGAGTGACAGCTTCCGAGCTCACTCACAGTTCCCAGACACCATGCCGTGCACAGCTTTCCGTGTTTGACACACAGCTCAATCTTACTCTTTTTCATAAACACACACTACTCCAGCACACGAAATGATTCATATACGTTTTATTTATATTTACTACTTAATCCACGTCACTTCCTATTGATGGATATTTGAGTTACTTCTAACATTTTACTCTTATAAGCAGTGCTGGGGAGATATTTAGAGCTGTTATTATTTTTCTTATTTTGAAAGCGCAAATGAAACATGAT
>RJWT010005425.1:8043-31123 GCA_004365215.1 Cuniculus paca | reverse complement strand
TGCTCTATACAAGAAACACATTTAACTAGAAAGAAAATCCATAGACTGAAAGTCAGAGGGGAGAGAACAATGCCCTATGTGACACGGAGCCAGAAAAAAAGTAGGGGTAGCCTGCCCATTAATTGCAGAATGGATAAGAAAGACGTGATATTTTATGTGGTGGAAACCTACTCAGCTATAAAGGCAGATAATCTCAAAGCTCTTGTAGGTGGATAGAGGCAACCGGTGATCATGCTCATGGATGAGTCACATGGGTGAATTTCGTGTTGTCCCCCTAGCATAACAAACTAAAGGAGCTAATGGGATCCAAAATGCACAATACATAATGGGAAAGTCAAAGGAGAAGAATTATCTAAAAAGGGAAGGAAGTGGCCACTGTTAATCTATTATCATGATTTGGAACTCATATTGTCTTCATTGTTCTGATTAGTTTCATTTTATTCTGATTTGTTTGATTTTATTATAGTTGATGGCATGGACAGCTATTTTAAAGATAACAAAACATATAATTGAAGCCATCAAGGATGTCCAATTATCTTGTTTAGAAACCCTGTATTGCTTTCATTGTTTTGTTTTGATTGATTTTACTCTATTCTGTGTTGTTTGATTGTAATATGTCTGAAGGTGTAGGCAATTATTCTGAAGATAACAAACATCATGGTAGCCACTGCTGTTCTACTAGTATCTTGAAGTTCTGTATTGCTTACATTGTTCTGCTTTTTTTGTTTTGTTTTTGTTTTTTTACTGGTTTCATTTTGTTGTATTTTGTTTGATTTTACTTATCCCTGATGGTATGGGCAGTTATATTGCTGATAACAAGAGGCATTATGGTAGCCATTATCGATTGCTTTTTACCCTGTTTAGAAGTCATGTACCATGTTCATTGTTTTGTTGTGATTGACTACTCTGTTTTATTTTGCTTGGTTGTATTCCTTTCAAAAGAAAAAAAATAAAATAAAGAATTTCTTTTTATTAATGATTTTCCATTATTCGTTACTTCTGGCATTCTGTGTGGTACAGAATCTAAAGCAAAGGCCCACCATTGAGAGTCCCAAAATGCCAGCAAGTAAACAGCCTAAAACAAGACAGAAGGGTCTGGTGCAGGAAATGTCTTATTCAAATGAGATTTCCCCAAAGAAACAGTACCAGAATTCCCCCATACTGCCTGAAATAAGAAGCGTGTTTTGTTGCCTAGAGCTGTCAGAGTATAAACGAGATGTCTCAAGAAAATACTTTTACTCACACTAGGAGAGAAATAGTCCTCTTTGCTTGACTTCAGATATGTGATATTCCTCAGAGATGATTCTCCTACAATGATCTTTAACTCACATATACCATGACATGAGTAATTCCATTTATTTTAAGAAAAGGAGAATGAATTCAAAAAAGGCTGATGACTTCAGAACTGTTACTGTGCTTAAAATTTTGATTCTACCTTGCACCATGATTTTTTAAAACTTTTTTATTAACTTTCTTATGCTTACTATCTCACTGTACTTAAACATATTTGTACAGTTCCATGAGGAAATAATTTGCTGTCCTACCAGCAAATTAGACTAGAAATAACTATCAGAATTTGAAAATACTAATAGACCACAAGAACTTAATTGCTTTCATAAATCCAAAAGCATCCCTCTAACCATCTCCTTCAAGTTAGGTGACAATTGGCTGCTGATATCTATTTTAGAAGTCAAACCTCACACAGATTTGTTTCTTTATGATTTTGTATGCTTCAGTGTGGGAACATGGAGTAGGTTCCCAGACACTGGTTGAATGTTGTCAGTTTTTGCTAAGGTTTACATCATGTTCATATGTTGGAAGGTTGGTCCTCCAGTGTGAAATGTAGGGAGATAGTGGAACCATTAAGACATACGGCCTTGTGGAAGGTGGTTAGGTCATTGGAATGTGCCCTGGAAGGGACTGATGTTATCATGTGTAACTCTATCAATGCCTGAGCAAATGATTGTTATACGAGAGCACAGCTTTCTTCTTCCAGCTCTCTGGCTTTTGGTCTTGTCATGTGACAGCTCCCTCCTACATTGGCTCCTGCCTTGATACCATGTGCCATGATGTGTTTTACTTAACAGAGCTTTCCCTGTGCTATTTGGACTTTCAGCCTCCAAAACTGTGAACTAAGTAAACCTATTTTCTTTATAATGTGTCCAGCCCTGAATATTTTGTTATGGCAATGGAAAGTAGACTAATACAATTTTGTTGCTAAGCATATAAATCTTCTTAGTTCCTATGAAGAGAAACATACTTCAAATGTAACAGAATTTTCAAATCGCATTATATTTTGTAAATACAAATCTACATTTTATATAGCAAGTATTGATTTGAATATTTAATTTTCTTTTCAAAGAATTGCTATGAAAAAAGCACTATCATAAGCATCGTTTTACAGAAAAAGATATTTAAATCAAGAAATTGTAAAAGCCTGGCCCTAGAACAAATGATTAACCAACAAGGAAGCTGGGATTTGAAACTAGATCTACATAGCTTCTTAGTATTATAAACCCTGCCACCACTTGGAATATTCAGCAAGATTATACATGTAAGAAAATGACCATGTTTAGAGAAAATTTAAAAAAAAAACATAAATGAGTCTAGGCAAGAATTCTCAGGGCTTAAATTCCCTGAGGTTGGAAATTACTCCTAATTCATGGGATATTAGGAAGAATTATCTCACACTAAATGCTGTGATCATCCAAACTAATAATGTGGAAAACTAAGATCCAAAAGGGTCAAACTGCTTCAAGTATGAAGTTCAACTATATCTTAGAATAAAGTTTATATGAAGAAAAAAATCTACTCCCCATCAAGGTAATGACCATAAGTGGCATCATTCACTAAAAAACTACTATAATGCCTCTCACAAAAGTATGACTCATAATCAAGGAAAAAAAATCAATCAAAACTACCCTAGAACTGAAAGCATGATAAAATCAATAGGCTTTAAAGTGAAATGCTCAAAGTATTCTATATATTGAAAAGTAAAAAGAAACATTGAATATATTAAGTGAAGATACAAATAATACAAAAAGCATAAATAGAAAATATAAAGATGAATACTTTTGAAATAAAAGTACATTGATAAAATTAACAACAAACTATACATTGCAGAAAAAACAATGGTGAACTCAGACATAGCAATAGCAGGTATCTGAACTAAAAATGAAAAGAAAAATAACAGAAAAAATGGACAGAACAGCAGTAGTTGCATATTTAAAACACCATAAAATATATATAATCCTCAAAAAGAAGTGGATATCTACAAAAAGCATATTAATAATAATGGCTAAATTACAAAAGTTTTATGAATTTTACAAGTTTTAACCTCACAGATCCAAGAACTCAATGAATTCTGAGGCAAGAAATAAGAAAAAGATCCCAAGGTACATCATGATCAAATTGCTCTAAATCTTTGAAGAAATAAAAGAAAAATCTTAAAAGGAACCACAGAAAAAAAGATACATGACATGAAGAGAAATAACAAAGAGCACAAGGGGAGATTTCTTTTTGGAAACAAAGCAAATGCTCCAAAGATATGGAGTGACATCTTTTAAGAACCAAAAGACAAAAAACTACAAACCTAGAATGCTATACCAAGTAAAATGTCTTTTGTAAACAAAAGCAAAATTAAAACTTTGATATTTAAAACCTGAGTGATTCCATCGCTAGCAGACCTGTGACACAAAAAAATTTAAAAAGTCCAGAGGAAGAAGAGAAGGACGCTAGATGAAATTGTTCATCTGTCTATGTAGATAAAGAGGGCCAGAATGGTCGCTATGTATGTAAAAATAGGATTTTTTCCTTAATGTTTAAAAAATTTTCTGGAGCAAAAGTAATAAAAATATACATATTAAATGTGAGTTTTTAAATACACAGAAGTAAAATATGTAACACTACAAATACTGAAACTATTGAAAGTAGAGTTTCATGTTATAAAAGTAGTGGAAAGAAAAACTTATGAATTAAAAATACCCACTATAGCCGGGCGTGGTGGCTCACGCCTGTAATCCTAGCACTCGGGAGGCTGAGACAGGCGGATCGTTGTGAGTTCAAGACCAGCCTGGGCTACAAAGTGAGCTCAAGGCCAGCCTGAACAGCATAGTGAAACCCTGTCTCACAAACAGGGCTGGGGAGCTAGCTCAGCGGTCTAAGCGCCTGCCCGGCAAGCGCAAGGTCATGAGTTCAATCCCCGGTGCTGCAAAAAATAAAAAAATAAAAAATAAAAATACCCACTATATAATCCTACAGCAAGTAATATAACAAAAATTTTATGTTTAATAAGCCAACAAATCAGAATGATTTATTTAAAAATACACACAGAAGGTTGACTATTGCATTATTTATTTTATTTATTTTATTTATTATTTCTCAGAATATAAATAATTAAAAAGAGCAAGTAACTTAAACAGGAAGTTGACTTCATGAAGAAGAGAAGGGGTCTGAGGATGAAGGGAAACAGGAGGGCAAGGCCAAGAAATGAAAGAAAAAATTCATCATTAAGATGTGATGTGTATATCACCAGTTCACTAGAATGAAATAATTTATGTATGGTAAATGTATATTACTAAGAAATTTAAAAACTAATTTTAAAAAATCTGAAAAAGTACAAACAAGGCAGCAACAAACAACCTCACACATTCAGAAAATATTGAACCCCAAGGAAAATAGAAAAAAGGAGAGTGATGGAGAGGGGAACTGGAGCAGGGGAAGAAGGAAGGACGGGAGGGAAGGAGGACTCAAAGGGATGAGACTGCATGAATATTCTTTTGCTAAGAATTTTTAAATGTACGTTCAAAAAGACTCAGTCTATGGTCTTTTGTTCTGAAGTAATGGTGGCCTTGTAGAATGAAGTGAAAGCTATTGTCCCTTCTAGCTTTCAAGAAAAGTTTGTATAGAATTGATAAGACTTCTCTACAGAAGGATTCTAGTGTATCCTATGCACTAGTTCCCCACCGTGAATGTGTTCAGTATGTATGGCAAACACATACCAAGAAAAATCCTTTTTAAAAAGTCAAACCATGCTGTTCATGCAGACATTTTTAAAAAGAAAAGAGAAGAGGTAAGAAGCAAAAAGAAAACCAAAAAAAAGACTAGCCAAGAAAAAGGTGAAAAATGAAGAGGAAAATGGCATATTTAACCATAACTGTATCAATAAAAGCTTTAAATGAAAATAGTGTAGACATCTTTATTAAAACTCAAAGACTGAGTAAAAAACATCACTCGACCATATTCCACCTACAAGAAGTTGACTTTAAATATAAAGGAACAATAGATTAAAAGTGAAGGAATGGAAAAGCATACATCGTGTAAACATGAGTTAAAAAGCTGGAGTGGCTATTCTAATACCAACATATAATTAAAGTAAGCATTGCTAACAGGGATAATGGATATTTACAAGGAGAAATAGACAAATCAATAATCATAGTCAAAGATTTTAGCATTCTTTTCTCAATAACTGATATAACAATAGGCAGAAAGGGCACATTTGGAATTTTGTAAATAATGTTTCAGACTCACATAGTGTCACTGGTGAACTCTACCAAATATTTAAGGAAGAAATCTTATCAATCCTATAGAAACTTTTCTAGAAAACTAGCAAGGAGAATAATTTTCAATTCATCTTACAAAGCCACTATTACATCAGAAGAGGAAACCATAGACTGAGTCTTTTTGAATGGGCTTTTAGAAATTCTTAGCAATATTCTGGTCAATTGAATTCAGTACATAAAGAGGTGGAGTCTCATAAGCAGTGGAATTTATCCCAGAAATGCAACATCAATTCAACATGTAAAAGTAAACACTGTAATAACAAACTACAATTGGGAAAATCACCTGACCATCTTGATAGATGTGGGAATAGGAGCTGACAAAACCCAACATGCATTCATTCATTTCTGATAAAAACTGCCAGCCCCCTGAAGACAGAAGGAGCCTTCTCTGCTCTCATAAAGGGCATCTGTGGAAACACAGGCAGCACCATACCCACTGTTAAAGCAGGAAGGGCTTGTTCCTTCAGAATAAGGAGATGAGAGTATTTGTTCTACCCGTTTCCATCAACATGCTGCTGGAAGTTCTGGCCACTAGAATACAGCAAAACTAAGAAATAAAAGACACTCAGATTAGAAAGGAGGAAGCAAATCTCAGTTCCCAGGTGATGTGATCATCTGTGTAGAAAATCCTGTGAAATTTACAAAATCAAAATACTGTACAATCAATGTGAAACACCAGTTTATTTTACAAACTACAATGAGCAATCAAGAATTCAAAATATGAAAACAATAGCATTTAGAATAACAAAAACATTAAGTACATAATGATAAATCACATAAGAAATATGTTAAACATGTACATTTAAAAAAAAAAAGAGTACAATTGTCGTAGATGGGGCTTCCAGAGCTGCTGAAAGCGGGGGAAGAGTTCCTGGTAACATGGAGACAACCGGGCAACTCCACAGCCCTTGCCGGTAAAAGAATCAGTTGAAATACTGTTTGTTTGTTTGTTTGTTTGTTTTTCAAAAAAAAAAAAGAGGAAGATGAAGAAGGAGGGGGAGGAGAAGGAAGAGAAGGAGGAGGAAAAAGAGAGGGAGAAATAAAGGAGAAGAGGAGGAAGAGAAAGAGGAAGAAAGAAGAAGAAGGGGAGGAGGAAGAGGGGGAGGAAGAGTAAGACGAAGAAAGAAGAGGAAGAAGAGAAAGAAGAGGACGAAAAAGAAGTCTATTGTGTTTTGTAGCAACATTTGGCTTTCAGCTTTGCTATATGCTTTTAAAACGTTCAAAATGTCTCTGATGTAAAATAAGTAGGGAGTTACATATACATCAGGTGTAACAAAGCTGTTACATCCACATTACTCCTACATACGGCGATTGCAGGCAGTTACAACTGAGCACGGAGTTCCAAGGTTACAATCACTGGCAGATGTAACGCTAATAAAACACATAATTCACATTCATAAACAAAGTCCACCTTTGTATAATAAGAAGCTGTTCCTAAACTGAGGCACAACCAACTTAATCTTTCCTTTCACATCAGCCTCCCACGACGCCTAGAGCACCATGGCATCCTGTATCCCGTGTGCAGAGGTCCCTGGAATCATTTCACCCAGGTAGACACACACGGTGCTGCTTCCGTTCTTAAAGCAACTTTTTCAGACTTTGCATGACATGACTAATTCACCTCAACTGAGTGACTTTGTTATAAAGCAGTATGCAGCAATCGCTGGCTGGAAAACAAATCTGCCTAGCAACAGCAAGATTAGATGAACTGGGCCGCTTAAACCTGGATTATTGACCATTCGCACGATGATACTTGTCCGCAGAAGCTTCAAAGAGACCCTTACCCTAGTTTCTTGGGTTTTCCACCTATTTTAAGAATTTACAAGATTTTACAAGACTGAGTTCTAAATGAAACATTTTTTGGAGGCTCTGATACCGTGCAAAGCCTTGGACATTTTACCCTCTGAAATTTTATCAGGGAGAAAAGGGGCAGTTGAATATTGGTGAAGCATAAAAGGGTGCCTTCGTGAAAATGAACTTCCCTCTGAAATATCCCGGGGGCACATCAAAAGGAAGGGACCTATCATGAACACACTCAACTTTGAACTGTCACTGTGTTGGAGTGGCTGATACCAAGTATTCACTTTACTGTTGGAAACACAACAGTGTCATTGACAGGTAAAAAGTTGTGCATAATTAATATGGACAAATCAATGAGTTTAAGTATACAGCTATAAAGCATCACTGCCATGAAGACCACTGACATATCTATCACCTCCCAAAGTTTCCTCCAACCACACTTATTATTATTGTGTTTGTGTGTTCATGTGCATGAGTGAGGTGGGCAAAAAAACTTAGCATAAGACCTACTCTCTGGGAAAATTTTAAGTATGTAATACATTACTGTTAGACATAAGTAGGGCTCTGGATCTTACTCATTTTGCATAAATGAAATTTTGCACTCTTTGACCATTACCTTCCCATTTCCTCCTCCCCTCAGCTTCCAGAAACAACCATTCTGAGGACTGTTCCTATGATTTTCACTACCTTATATTCCTCATATGTGATATAATGTTGTATTGCATTTCTTAATTGACTCATTAGAATAACATTCTCTGCCTTTATCCATGTTGTTACAAATGTCAGGATTTCCTCTTCCTTTAAGACTGAATAATATTCTATTGTATGGCTGTCCTGTTTTCTTCATCTTTTCATTCATCAATGGATGCATTTAGGTATTTCCATATCGTGGCTATGGTAAATGACACACCAGTGAGCAAAGGGATGTGATAAGAGTGCAGGCATCTCATTGTGATTCTGATTTCAATTGTTTTGGATAAATACCCCAAGATGACTCTGCTACTTTTAATTTTTAAGTACCTCCTATGCTGTTTCATAATGGCTGTACCAATTTATATTTCACCAACAGTATTAGAGTTCTCTGTTCTCCATGCTTTCTCCAAAATTCGTTTTTATTATCAATATCATTATTATCAAGAACTACCCCAAAAGTTCTGAAGTAATATACCATCATGGTTTTGATTTACATTTCCCTAATTTTCAGTGATGGTAAGTGCTTTTTCACCATCCTCTGTAGTCTTATTTGGAGAAATGTCTACTGATTTCCTTTGTAAATTTTTAAATTGCATTTTTTTATATTTAGCTGAAGCAGTTCCTTAAATATATTTTGTTTTTTATTATTTTATTTTATTTTTATTAGTACATGTTGGCAGTAAATAATGTTTACATTCCTTGTGGGAAGGTGGTACATGTACATAACAAATCTCTTTTTAGTTTTTATTTTTTGGTACTGGGGATCAAACTCATGACCTCATGCTTGCCAGGCAGGCACTGTGCTGCTGAGCTATATCCCTGGCCCAATGACAAATCTTAATTCATTTTTTTTCATCTACTTTGCCTTTCCTCTCTTCCCCCTCCTTTCAACTGTTGACCTTCTTTCCCTTTGAGGAAGACCTGTCTCCCTACTTCCTACTATCTTTTGTTGTGTTAAGTTATACTTTGAGCTTCTTATATAAGAGAAACTATACACTATTTAAGCTTGGGTGTTTGATTTATTTCACTTAACATTATAGTCTTAAGGTCCATCCATTTTCCTACCAATGATTGAAGTTTATCTTTCTTTATAGTACAGCAATACTCCATGGTGTGTAAATACTAACTTTTCTTTATCCATTCATCTGTTGAACTTTTAGACCCCTTCCAAGATTTAGCCATTATGAATTGTGCTGCCATAAACATGAGCATGCATATATCACTATATCATGATGTATTTCCCTCTTTTGAAAAGATCCCTACAAGGGAATAGTTGGGTGAAATGGAATTTGTAGTTTTACTTTTTTCAAGGAATCTCCATACTGACTTCCAGAATGGTTGTACATTCCTATCAACAATGTAAGAGGATTTCTTCTTCACCACCACAGTCCCAGTGACATTTGTTATTATTTAATTTCTTGATGATGGCCATCCTTTATGGGGTAAGATGGAATCTCAGTGTTATTTTAATTTGCAGTTCTCTAAAGGCCCACGGTGTTGAACATTTCTTCATTGGTCATTTTTACTTCTTCACCTCATATCTTTTATAGTTTGAAAATATCGCATGCTTTAGGTTGCCTTTTCATTTTGTTGATATTGTTGTGTTTGATGTGTGGAAACTTTTTAGATGTAACCTTTCTTGTTTTTGTTTTTCTTATTCTTTTTGGTTCTTGTTTCTGCTGACTGTGTTTTGGTGTCACATGCAAAGAAGTATTGCTAAGACCAGTTTCAAGGAGTTTTTCATTTTCTTCTAAGAGTTTCATAGTCTCAGGCTTTTATGTTTAAGTCTTTAATTCATTTGAGTTCAGTTTACATGCACAGTAGAAAATGTGAGTCCAATTTCATTCTTTTGCATGAAAATATCCAGTTTTTCCAACTCTTCATTGAAAATATACCCTTTTCCTATTTTGCATCTTTGGCAACTAAGTTCAAAATTAGTTGATTGTATATCTATGGTTTTATGTCAGGGTTCTGCATTCTGTTCCATTGGTCCATAATTTTTTTTATGCCAGTACCTTATTTTTTTGATTATGATAGCTTTGTAATATAATTTGAAATCAGGAAATCGGACACTTCTCAGCTTTGTTCTTGATCAAAATTTCTTTTGACCCTGAAGGTCTTTTTGGTTTCATATGAATATTAGAATCCTTTCTATTTCTGAGAGCATTAAGAATATGATAGGGGCTGCATTGAATCTGCAGATCACTTTGGTTATTATGAATATTTTAACAATAGTAATTCTTCAAATCCATGAACATGGGATATGTTTTATTTATTTGTATCATCTTCAATTTCTTTCATCAATGTTTTATAACCAACAGATTGGGTTTCATTGGTCCTTATCTAGTCCCCATGATGAGGTAAAATACTCGTAAACATTCATATTTAATTTTAATGTAAGAAATATATTTCATTTTTAATGAAGTAAATGTTTATTTTAATTCATATTCTGAAAAGAATATTTAAGCATTCAGCTGATTGTCCAAGTATTATTCATTTCATAATCTACTCTCTCAGATGTTTGATGTTGACCTTATAGAATATTAAATGCTGACTCTTATTTTTGTAAAATATCACATCAATTTACTCTTAAACTCTATATTAACTAGTTGGAAGTTAATTTTTTTACCAAGTTGTCAGAGGAAATCTTATATCTCATATCATTTTCATATATACACATCATAATTTTAATTTTTGAGGCTGTCATTTTCCCAAAATTGTTTCCCAAGTGGATAAGTAAACACTCTAGAAGTCATCTAGTCACTTAATCATAAACCAATTTAAACCCACATTAGTCATTTGCTTATAACCAAGTCTAGTTAGCTCTTGATCAAAAAAGGCAGTCATAAAATATATATTTGAAAGTACAGTCTGACTGTTTTCTGCAAAAAGGATATACTATTATTTTACTGTTTTGTACAAAAATGAAAAAGTTAAATGATTTCTAGACACCAGTTTGTAAGGTTTAAAATCATGCCATAAGCCCAAAATCATGAATATATAACACATTTAGTGCTCAGTCCTCTTGAAACTATGCAAGCTTGCTACTAGAAGCAAAAGGCTTTTGACTTTTTCTGCAGTAAGTTATGCAGAACAGTGACAGCATACCTAAAATACATGTGCTTGTATGTGCCACTATCTTAAGACACTTACTACAATGTGCAGTTTACAGTCTGATTAACTTCAAGAAGTTTTGTGAAATAAATGAAAAAGACATAAAAATAGCTATGTTGTAGAATCCATACAGCTGACAATTTTTTAAAAATAATAATATATAGTTCAGTATGAAGAATTGGGTGTTATTATTAGCGAGTCTAAAAAACACAAAGTAGTGGAGTTATCCTAGTTAAGGAATGTGTAAGTAAACAGAAGAAGAAAAAAAAAAACCTAAAAAGCATTAATCCAAAAGTGGTTGATCTAATTCTTTTTTTCTCCTCTTTTTTATTAGATCTGGGTTCATCTTACTTCTGGAAAATACCGTAATCCATTATAAGTACCTAAATACAATAAGTACTTAAGTAATGTTACTTAGTGACATTATTGCAAATGTCTCCTGGACTAACCGCAGATGTCTTCCTGCTATGGGATACTTTTGAATTAGATGTGGCAGCTCCAAATGTGATCCTTGTATAGTGTGGTAAAAGCGATTGACAGAAAACAAGCAAACCTGGTTTACAATTCCGCCTTTCTCCCTGACTTCTTGAATGACTTTAGCCAAGTTATGTAACTTCTTCATTTCTGTGTCTTCTTGCTTACCATCAAGCATCTGAACAAGCTTTTATCAACTTACTGGGTTGTTAAGCATGCAGTATTGTTACAACTAGAAAATACCAGGTGTTACTATTTTCAACACTGAAATACATGATACTATTGTTCAAGAACCCTCAGCATTATCCAATATCATCAGCAATTCAGTTTGTTTTTCTAGGAGCCTCCGTATTATTTTAGGAATTTGTGACCTGTGTCAACACTCCAGAATCAGAGTAGTTTGGGGACTCCTTAAGGTTAGCATAAGGCACAATAAATCTGTCTTGCCTGCAACCAGACCATAGAGACACTTGGATAAAGAGAAAACTAAGCATCTTCCTAAAGCAAGGCTAACAGCTTTAGTAGATTTCCAGGGAAATCCCATTCTTAATGCCCCACCATTCTGAGGTTAAAACCAAGCAATTCAGTCTTGGAAGATTCTTCATCATTGGATCAATTGCCTTAAATCCATGCATTAAAGTATTTCACAAACATTTTCTTTGGCAAGAAAATTTCAATGGTTAGATAAATCCAATAGAGCTAACAGAAAATTAGCCCATGAGACTTCTTCCTAGTAAATTTCATAATTGGGGCTTGTTATTATATAATTTCAGTGCCCTTCTAGTAGAGAGATGCTTGTGATCCCTCCAGTCTAGGAGAAATGAGAATCTGTATATAAGGGGAAGAGAAGAATGGCCTGCAGTGAGTAGTCAATAATAATGTGAAATTTTTATATCCAGTTTAATATTTGGTGTCTTAATTCTTTGTGAGGTCTGGGGAATTTGACAACCTGCTGAAATATGTCAAGTAGAAGTGACAAAGCTGGAGACAAAACTGATTCTGAGACTTCACTAGAAGGTGATGAAACATTGAGGTCAGAGGAGGTTTTCCAGAAGGATTAAGAAATAAAAGCAGAACTCTGGGCTTTTATTTCTAACAAGGGCATTTTAGGCTTCAGGTATAAACAGAAGCACTCTCCCCTGAACTCACCACTGTTTTAACTGCTAATTAAAATATTCTACTGGTGAAATCTCAGACCTGTGCAACAAAGATGGAAGAAAAGCCTTGGAAATTAACTACTTCTCAAGCAAAGGGGATTGCTCAATGCTGAAGAAACCCTGACGACTTCAGTCTTCAACTGAATACAGCTTCCAAGTCTCTTAAGGGGTTGCCTTTGGCACCATTTTGCCATGAGAGAAAAGTTTTCCTTTCCAGTGATCAAAGGGTGACCTGGCCTGATTCATCAGCCTGCTAATCTCTGGTCTCAGCATTGGCAAATTGACCGACTAAATTAGAAGCACTTGAGAAGTTCATCGGTAAATGAAATGCTAAGGGATTCATGATCTAGTTCTTTTTTTTCTTTCTGACTCAGAGTAGTAAAGCAGCCCAGCCCTGTTATAAATAAAACTGTTATCACTGAAAGTTAAGACTCAGTGAGTCTCGCCAAGTTTTAGAGTGTGGAATGCTGAAAGTACACATCCTCTTTTATTTAACAGCATTTTTGTTTTTCTTAAAAAAGTACACAGGTCCTTTGTGAAATTTCTGGAAAGTGCAGCTATGTGCAAACAACAATATAAAAGTGATCTAGAGCCCCAATATATAGTAATAAGCTCAGTTGACCCAGTATTCATCGTCTCGATGTTTCTATATTCATAAATATAAATATTCAACTAAAAATATCCTTACGATTACAGAGAAAATTCTCATGTGCTCAGTTGTTTGTATAACATTCTGTTGAGTTTTTTTTTCTTTATCTACTTCAGTTTCTATCATTTTAGGTGAATCTGATCTGTTAATAAGATACTAGGTTTATTGTAATTTTTGTATTCCTTCCACCACCACCAAAATTGCTCAACACCCTCTGTTAGCAGAACTACTATGGTGATTTTTTAATCTGAACAATGTGGTAATGACTAAAAGATTAAAGACCTGTGTTACTCTTAAGCCTGATTCATTACCATTTGATTAAAACAAGACCTTGGCCAGTCATCAGGTATGGAAGTACATCAAAATCAGTTTTTTCTAAATGTTTTACCTTATTTCTTTGTCTTTGTATCAGGCAGAAGCAACCAGGAAGAACAACTTTTCATTATGTTAGATAGAAAAGTTCACTAGGCTGTTTCCCTAGATTTACCTACCAGAGAGAAGGGGAAAGGGAAACAGAGGAAAGGAAACGAGAGAACTGTCATGGTGCCTGAGAGGCCAATGGCCCACCAGTAACATTATCTTGGTAGGCTGTCAGTTTTTTAGGTTCAAATTGGGGTTGAGGAGAAGGAGCTCTCGCACCCACCTGTGGGGCATATACTTATGTGTGCATGTACTGCTGTGTGCTCAGATGCCCTTGTCCCTGAGTGAGGTCAGGCTCCAACTGTGGTTCCATTAAGTGCCAAACCAGGTCAGGAGTCAAGAGAGAGCCTGGTAGCTTGGACCTGAGTAAGAAGGAGTTTCCAGGTGGAAGGCAAAACCACCCTGGTGACCAATGACCACTTGAATGATTCTACATAAGACTAAGTTCTAGAATCTTCTTAGGGGCTCAGGTACTTGGAAAGGTGGAAGGACAGCCCTAACTACCTAAACTCCAGGCAGTCAATATCTCCTTTGTCTGATGCTTGGGTTTTGTCATTGAAGTGTTCAAAGGTACAGGGTACATGCTCAAATAATGTCGACTGAATGCATGATAGCCCTTAACAAAATGCAAGAGTCCAATTGGACCAAACTTTTAATGTTACCAATTGTTAACTTTTATTTTATCATACTATAAAAAATAATATATCAGTTATAGAAACTTATGAAAGAGATAAATAGAAAAGCACATCAATAACCTATTTTTCAAATATAACCACTAAAATTATTAAATATATACCCATTTGCATTAACTCTTTTTCTGTACGGATATGTGTATTTTTAAATAAAAGTTTTATTATAGTATGACACTGTGTGAAAACTGATTGCTTGAAAATATGTTATTTCTAAATTTCTATTTGAAAATTATTTACAGTTTTCAAAATTATTTACAGATAATTAAGACTTCATTTTTATATTACTGATATCACATTCACGTGTATAGCTGATTCCTTATGTTTATAACTTCAGTAACAAAAACACTGCAATAAACATTCTTCTAGAAATATATTTGCATAGATTAGTTATTGTCTCATATTTCCAAATTCAAAACTACTAAATCAGTGAGAATATACATTTTTGAGACTTTGATATTTAATCATTTTGACTATTATTCAGAAAGATTGTGCTTATTTACAGTGATGCTAACAGTGTGTGATAGTGGATATTCCCTCAAGCAACAGATACGATCTATTTTCTTTTCAAATCCATTGGCTAAACATGATATTATGAACAAAATAAAATTAATGCTAAAATGGTATTGTTTTTAATTATTGTATAACTCTGACCATGGAAATTTGGGGGCAAATTTCTGGACTGGGCTGGGACATACTGGTTATTAAACTCCCTCCCTTTGATATTCAGATCCACATTCTCTTAACACCTTCTTGGCCTCACATTATTTCATTTAGATAGATTATTACAACTGTCAGCTTCATTTCATACTAAGCTTAACATCAATTAGATTTAGGTCCTGTGCTTTCAGTTTTTTATTTGGAAAATTGTCTAATGGTTGCAAATGTAATGATTTTATCCTTAAGGTAAATTATAAAATTAAATTATAAATTTAACTTTCAATGAGTTCCCTAATATCTCTGAGTTTCATGTTCCTGAAAGAAATGTAATATTGCTGTTAGATGATCTTAAATTGTGTGTTATTCATGTGGGGTACTGAAGGGTGAGCAGTGAGTCAGATGGATGAATAAGAAGCCTGGACAGTATCTTAGAATTATTCCTTAGTCAATGGCTTTCACATGAAGAAGATATAAGAGCATGAATCTCAGGAAGACATTTTCCAAAGCCCATGACAGTGTGTTTGCAGCCAGACATTTGTTTAAAATACAACTAAGAGTTTAATAGCCTAAAACTTTAGAAGATATCTAGAGAATATTTTATTTTTTCAGCTGTGCTCCTGAAAGTGTAGGTCACACATTATTTTGGATAGATCACAAGAGGTGTTTGTTAAAATTCAGATTCTTGTCCTCTCATTAGAGTTGAATGAGAACCTCTGTCCAGGCCAAGGATCCACATTATAAACAAAGACTTCAGATGATTCCTGAGAAAAGGGAACTTTGGAAGCCAATGGTTGAGTCAAAGAAAAATTATTTTGGAAAAAGTGTACTTCCTTTCTTAAATGGACTGTTTGCTTTCACACAACTCTAGGTAACACAGTGTTAATTTGTATTGTGTGTGTGTTTTCTTCCTTTCTGCTCTAAGTCTGTAGATCACCTGAAAGACATGCATTTTAAAGAATGTAGTAACTGAACAATGGCATACTTGTTTTTCCAAGCACCAGATGGATAGAAATGTTACAATACAGAAAAACCAATTCCTGGCCAAGAAATGTGGGAAAAGGCCTCTCTTGTTTGTCTGGTAGGAGTGTTCACTGGTGTCACCGCTGTACAGAGAAGTCTGGGAGTGGATAGAAAAATTTAAAATGTATTCCTGTACCATGGAATTTTCACAAGCAAGTCCATTGTGAAACTTTTGTTATACATTATAAGGAGAACTCACAATATCTAATGTTGAGCAAGGCAGGATCATGGTGCTTTCTATGCAGCTCTTTAAATAACCCTATTAGATAGGGAAGATTGTAAATGAGTGACTGCAAGACTCAGTAGCTTCTTCGTGTCTTGTGTGGGTTACGTGAAGATCAAAACTCAAATCATGCAGCCTACCTTTCCACAAAGGGAACTTTTGAAGGCAGGGAGTTCTGTCCCACTGTCTACTAGGAAAGTCACAGGTTTGCCCCTGAATTTTGCAATGACTGTGGGTTTTCAAGGGCCCAATTTAATAGAGCTCAATCTGTCTTATTTATTCATGTCCCACAGGATACAAGTCATTTGTCAGGGCTGATAGTCCAATTTTTCCTCAGTCAAAATATGGAACTCAGACGAAATTGTTGACAGTTGTCTTGGTTACTTTCCTCTCATTGCTGGGACAAAATACTCAAAACTCAAAATTAAGGAAAGAGAGGTTTATTTAGCTCACAGTGTGTGGAGGTTTCAGTCCATAATGAGCTGGCACAAAGGCAGGGTGGCATGGCACAGGGGCAGCTGTTTATGGTGGCAGCAGCTACCAAGGGTGACAAGAGCAAAAAGGGAAGAGCATGCCTCCTTCCCGCCCTTATATTGTATCCTGGCTACCCACCACTGGGCAGGTGTAGCACTCACACTGCCAATCCCAGCACTAGACAATTGTTATGGTTTGTGTCTAGGTGGCCCCCAAGCCTCATGCAGTCATGCAGCCCACTGAATCTAGCTTTGTGATTGATTCATTGTCTAGTGTTGGGATTAGCACTGGGATTAGTGGTATAAGTGCTGCACCCACCCAGGGGTGGAACCGGCATACAATATAAGTGAGAGAGGAAGGTGTGTTGCTCTTCTCTCTCTCTTTTTCTCTTTCTCTTTCTCTTTCTCTTTCTCTTTCTCTTTTTCTTTTTCTCTCTCTCTCTGTCTCTCTCTGTCTCTCTCTGTCTCTCTCCCCTCTTTTGCTCTGTTTGCTCTTGCCACTTGCAGCCACCATGAATGGCTGCCCCTCAGCCATGCCACCCTGCCTTGGAACCCGCTAAGTATGATCTGAAATCTCCAAGAACTGTAAGCAATAAGCCTTTCCTTTCTTAATTTTGGGTGTCAGGTATTTTGATTCAACAATGAGAGAAAAGTAACCAAGACAACAATGAACCAATCACAAACACTCGATTCAGCCACCTTCAAAAGGCTTGCCCCCCATGATCACATGAGGCTTTGGGGAGACATCCAAACACAAACCATAACAGCAGTCATCTCAGGTGAGCATTAGGTGATGCCATCTGATCAGGATAGAAATAGCCATGAGGCAGAAGGTTCAGGAGGAAGGCCTCTATGGCCAAATGCAGGCAATGACTAACTGGAACCAGTTCAATTGGCTGGAATCCTGAGGAGGAATGGGTCCCTTTTTCCTTTTCTTTTTTCTTTGAAATGCAGGAAGTGGTTTGGTTTGCGACATAATCTCAAGAAATCCTCTTTTGAAGTTTTTTAACCAAGGATCAGAGATTTACTCTGGCTTGTACCCATTCTATCTCCCTATGGTGTATGTTGTGTACCCTTAACAATGATACAACAGACAAAGGGAGGGTGTCCCTCAGAGAGAGACCATTCAAATGCCCACCTGGCCACACCCCTTGTGGGGACTTAGGTGCAACTTAGCTAAGGAGGATGCAAGGGCTCCATTATGCCATATGTTGATTGCCAGGGAACTGCAGGTAAGAGCCCAGTGATCCACCACAACCAGTGCTTCCTAGTCTTGGTACACAGACAGCAGTTTATTGCTACACTGTCTGTCCAGTCACTCACACAAACATTCAGCAGGTATTCAGAAGTTCAATATTACAATCCCCCTTCCCTTGAGGGTGGCCTTAACTAACAAGAGTTGATCAAGCTCTTCTGTTCAAACTGAGCAGGACTGACAGACTGAATAACTAGGGTGCCTTTGGAGGTCTTATGGGATCAGGCAGGCAGACAGACAGACAGATTGCGTCTTCCTCCCTTTGGGGTCTGATGTGAGCCACCTGAGTGGGGAGTCAGGGATCCTCCTCCAGACTTCCAAGGGAACTCAAGAAATCTTGAAGGCATAGCTTACTGTTGGGACCTGGAGAGGTCCTTGGTCTGTCTATGAGGGCCATGACTGGTGACCAAAGAGTTAGCATGGTCAGTCTTTCTGACCAATGCACCAGATGCAGTAGTAAGCAGAAACACCAAAACAATACCCAAAATTTGGAGGCAGATTTATTTATGTCGATATGCACTGATTGGGTTCATTCCAAGAATATCAAGTCCTGATCTCTGGTGGTCTAAGGCTTGTATGAGATAAGCAAGCAGGAAGTACAGAGGCAGAATGGCTTCTCAATTGGAGATTGGTTTATACAATGTACATCACAGTGACCAATCATTTCTAAGAGACAGAAGCAACTGGAACTGGAACAGGAACTGTTACCTAGGCAACTAGGAAATTGAACTATACAGGCTGAGGGGACCATTTTCTGTTACACCATGATATCATACTTGCTAAATAAGTAGAAAATGAAAGTTGTGTGTTAGTCAGATTTCTATTACTAAAACAAATGTCTGAGACAATCAATTTAAAAAGAAAAAAGGTTCATATTGGCTCTCAGTTCAGAGATTCTAGTCAAAGAGTGGCCCCATTGCTTTGGCCTTGTGGCGAGGCAGTTCATTATGGCAGGGAGAGTTTGGCAGGGCAACACTGTATAACTCATGGCCAGGAACTGAGAGAGCAAGGTAGAGACTAGGATTCCATGATCCCCTTAAAAGGCACAGCCCCAGGGATCTAAAGGCCTGCTATAGTGCCCTGCCTCCTAAAAACACCATAGTTTCCCAATAGTGCCAACCTGGGGACCAAGATCCTGGACTTTTGAGAGACATTCAAGATCCAAATTACAGCTCCCTTGTTGGAGTTGTTTTTGGTTTTTATCTTCTCTCTCTCCCTCACTTTTCTTCCTTCTTTCCTTCCTTCCTTCTGTGCTTCCTTATTATCAGCTTTTACTTTTTATCAGTACATATTTGCATTACATAATGATTATATCCCTTGTGGGGAGTTAAACTCATACCTGGCACATCTTAATTCTTTTTCTTAAATTTCCTTTCTCTCCCCTCTACCCCCCTCCTTTTATCTCTTAATCTCCTTCTCATTTGAATACAATCTAGCTCCCTACTCCCTGTTATACAACTTTTATTATATTATTTATTTGCAATTTGGGTTTCTCATATAAAAGAAATCATGTGGTATTTAAACTTGTGTGTTTGATTTATTTCATTTAAAATTATGGCTCCAAGGTGCATCCATTTTCCCACAAATGACTCAGTGTATCTTTTTTATGGCAGAGTAGTGCTCCATTGTATATAAATACCATATTTTCTTTATCTATTCATCTGTTGATAGGCTGTAGTCCATTTCTAAGATTTAGCTGTAGGAATTATGCTGCTATAAACTTGGTATGCATGTATCATTGTAATGTGATATCTTCAACTGTTCAGGGAAGAGTTCTAGAAGGGGAATTGCTGGGTCAAATGGAATTTTTGATCTTAGATTTCTGAGGGATCTCCAACCTGATTTTCACTGTGATTGTACTATTTTACATTTTCACCAAACATGCAGAAATATCCCTTTTCCCCCACAGCCTCATCAGCATTTGTTATTTGATTTCTTGATGATAGCCATTCTTCCTAGGGTAAAACAGAATCTTAGTATTGTTCTGAGATGCACACACACACACACACACACACATACACACAGAGTACAAAACCCAGAATAGACCCCTGGGTTTAAAGTATGGTTCCACAACTCACCAACTGAATCACCCTGGGACATTTTCTTGACTTCGCCCAGTTCGTTAGAACAGAATTACAGGCAGTAACTGTCTTGTAGGTTGTTGGAGAATTCAACAGGTCAATATATGTAAAATGCTTAAAATTATGCCTGATATTTTCTCATTTTTCACTATTTGCCACTATAATAACTATAGCATAACTGTTGTATTAAAAATAATATATAAAAATCCATGGCACTTGATAGGAATGTTATAAGCCATAGCTCTCCAACCCCAGCAACATTTGACAATTTGTGTGAGAAACAGACAGACCAGGGCTCTGCCTGGAAGACAAATCCCATCATGAATCAGAAAATCTTAATGAATTGTCTGACTGGGGCCTTAAATTGTGTCTGCATCTTTTCATCAGCCTTCTCCGAATGTGTACCATCAACTCTTCATGTGCACAGTGTTCCTCTGAAAGCACAGAAATAGTATCAGTATCTCTAACAGGAGATTCAGAACCTCCAAATGAGGATGTAATAATCCAGGCAACCCATGCTCAACTCTTCTGGGGATTAATGTTGAGGTGCTGCAAGTTCCTGAAAGTTGATGAGTTTCTTTGAGAAGTAGTAATCTACAATACCCCTGCAGCCTGGCAGAGTTAACACAGCTTTCGGTAGACCCTAATTATCTCCTGGAAGGAGTGTGAGCTATCAGCTAACCAGACTGACTTACTGAGAACACACAGAGAGGTGAGAGCACTAATTACTCCCAGAGGGCATTTTGGCTTCTGAGTGGTCTTCATTAACTGTATGCTAGGCCTCACTCTAGGGTTCAACGGTGAGTCCCGCAGATCCAAAATTTTATCCCTAGATTTAAAGGAATGGATCAATGGGAGATTAAAAGAAATCCAAATCGAAACACAGTTGGCAACTTCAGCTTCAAATGAAAATGAATTTCTTCCCCTTTGCTCCAGCCAGTTGTACAAACATTCTGCTAGAAACCTAGAAATGACATAGTAAAAATTATGGAGCCCAATTAGTGTCACATAAAGAGAACAACAGAGTAGTTGAAACAGAGACCCTGTAGCCAAACGATTTGCATTTGAAGGTCTGCATTTGAGTCTCACTGCCTGAACAGCAACAGTTTATACCAGGTGTCAGTTCCTCATTTATTCAACATCAACAAAAGGATAGTAAAAGTAGCTTCCTCCTAAGGTTGTGAGGGGTCTGCATGAGTTACAGCCAGTGAAGCACTTAGAAGAGTGCCTGGCATGCAGTAAGTTGCATGTGCGTTGGCTTTTTTTATTCTATGCAGACATCGGGAACTCAGTCATGGCATTTTGTTACTGACACATCCAGTTGCTTATCCCATGTGTCACACACAAGTTTAGACCTGAGCTGTCTAACGTGGTTGCAGCTGGCCACATGTGGCACTTGAAGTGTGGCTCATCTGGCCTGAGACAACCTGGGAGTATAAACTACCTGGAGGTTTTCAAAATTTAATACAAGAAAGGAGGACTGTCAGCTATCTCGTTGACAGTGGTCTTTCACCTTGCTTCCATGTTTGATAATGTCGTGGATGTATTGGGTTAAATATTATTAAATTTAACTTTCCTCATGTTATCTTTTTAATGTAGCTACTAGGAAATGTACGATTCTATATGTGACTGACAGGGTATTCCTATTAGGCATTCTGCTTCAAGCCCAGAACAGGAGACTGAGGAGCAAATGCAGGGGCAGAGACTGACCTAGGGCCAGGGAGCTCTGTGCAGACTCAGCCTTCTCAGAGACCCTGAACAGAGGGATGACCCAGGCAAGGCTACAATCTTCAGGCATCCATCCTCAGATTTCATCTGGGAGAATGCAGGGAAAGTTGCACGTAGACATGAGAGCTAATATTTGTATAAAGTTATCATGGCTTTCATGTGTAAAAGCTTATTTACTGAGTGTCTTATGATTATATTATTATTCCCATTAAAAAGCAAATAAAAATATCTTCCTGAAGAAATTTAGTACGGTTCCACCAAAACACAAACAACCAAACAAAAAACCAATTTTTGACTTCTTTTGAGTTCCTTTTAATAGGTTAGGAATCATTCCAAGTCCTTTTATATGTTCTAGCATATTTACTAAAACTTTTTATCATTAGCCCTGCTTTTTGCCTATAGAAAGCTGAATCCCAAAGAAGAAAGTTTTTTGTGGGCTCATTATGGGACAGAGGTGAGATGTGGGTGCAGGTAGTCTATCTTCTGCCTGTGATTCCTCTATTACATAGAGGAAATATTTGAACTGAATCCTCAAGAAAGCATTTGTTTCTTGGAAAAAGAAGAGCAGGTATCCCAAGCAAAGGAAGATTTTGTCAGTTTTCAGGAGCTGGTATGGGACTTGATCCCAATTTGTAATGTATCCTTCACAGTTCTGCAGGCCTGAAGTCCAAGATCAAGGTGTTGGTAGGGTCAGTTGTCACTGAGGAGGAGCTCACTGAATGCCCCATAAAATAGTTTCTGATGGCTGTTGCCAATCTTTGGTGTTTCCTTGCTTGTAAATGCACCACTCCACGTCCATGTTTGCACAGTCTTCCTCGTTTGATCACCTCTGTATTTTCAGTCTTTTACACCCATTCACCATTAGATGTAGAGCCCACCCTAACCCAGAATGATTTCGAGATTTTAAGCTTAGTTACATTTGTAAATTCTAAGCAAGTTCATTTTCTGAGGTTCCCAGTAGAAATATCTCCTGGGGTGCAGAATACACACTCAGCACAGTGGGCTGTGAAATGCAGGGCCAGGTGTCAAAGGCAAGACATCCTAAGGAGCTAGGAGACTTGCAACACTGCACCAGTTGGTGAC